>VZUI01078706.1:0-32915 GCA_013401135.1 Cettia cetti
ACTCCACCTAGTTGTAACAGCTGGGCCATTATCAGAAAGCATCCACGCGCCTCCCTCCGTAGCTACAAGAGACAAAGAAAAAAAAAAAATACATTTCCCCAACTGCTTTCAACAGATTAAATAGAATACACATTTTTTGGTTCCATAACCCAACACAGGTGGGGAATATGAAATATTTGCTTGCTTCCAATCCACTTGCTCAAACTTATCCTAAATTTTGTTTGCTTCTACATAAAATGTCAAAATAATTGAATAAAAATAAATTTGTTTTCCAGTGAGTACCTGTACATCTTTCCAATAAAACTGAAAAGCTCTTTTGTCTTTTTTTGTGGCCCTTTTTTATTTAAGTTTTGCTACAGGTTTTCATATAAGCTTTACTAAATGTCCAAAAGAGCTTTACAGAGCTACTCCTCTACCTTTCAAGACTTTGCTCTCAGAAATGTCTCATTTAAAATAACCTTAAGGAATCTGGCATATCATGAGCTCACCAAAGAACAACAGCCAATGAGGAGTCCTATTGAATTATATATAATGGTGATCTTGAAGTTAAAGTTCATACTTAAGAAGTTGGCAAAGTAGTTTCATAATCTTCAGAATTTTGTTAAAGATCAGACTTATTTACCAATTAATTTTATTGAGGTCACTCAGATGCAAATTCAAGAAAAAATACTCTGTGAAAGTGTTTTGCCACTAATTTTTTTCACTAGCTTCTGGATTTAGTTTCCAGATCTAATTGGATATAATTGGATTTTCACCCAGTTGTATTTGTATAACAGATGGAATGCATATTTTCCTAGAGTCTGCCTGAGTTGCTAAGAACAGAACCTTCAATTTGGGGCCTTGTGAGTTAGATGTGGAGTGGAAGATGAGTCAGATCTTTAAATCTGAGAATTGGTTCTGGAGTAATTCTTGAATTCTAGGGTGATTGAAACTGATCTTCAGATGTTACAGAAAATGAACCTTCATCAAAAAATGAAACCAATATAATAAAAAATTATAAAGACTACTTTCCATTTACTGTCTGATGCAGCACATCTCAAATATAATTTTCAAAAAAAAACCAAAACATTTAGAGAGCTGGGGTTCTCAAGTTCCCAATTACAATGCAATTATAATAAAAAATAATTCCTTTATATCATGATTCTGTGATAATCAAGTATTTCTGATTTCAAGCTGAAGTAAGAGAAAAAGTGACCAGTACTACAACTTGTACCTTTTACACCTTATTTTATTTAAAATTAAATACATCAGGGCATTTTTTTCACTTTTGTATTCAGAATACATATAGAAAATGACACACTTGAACAATAAAGCCTGCTCTAGGAATGACTCATTTTTTTGCATTGCATTTCTCCCAGGTAAATTACCTTTAACAACACTAAATATGAGAAGAACTGGTTTGACAAGTTGTGAGCATGTAAGCTTGCAAGTATATTAAGAATATGATCTATCTACCCCTCCTAAAGCAAATAGGCACTGCTTCACATTACTTCAAATGGCGTACTCCTCAGAAACTATACTTAAGGGAAATACACTGTAATCGCATAAATACCTTTTTGTCAATCCTGAATCAGGGGCTTAAAAAGAATATCCATTCACAGGCAGTGACAAGGTGCAATGTCAAACTAGGGTTCAGGTTTTAACTCAGTGTACAGGCTGGGGGTGCAGGAGGAGCTGGGAAGGGACACAGCAAGGGCAGGTGACCCCAACTGATGACAGGAATATTCCATAACATAGGGCATCATGCTCAGCATATAAAGCTGGGGGGGGGGGGGGGGGGGGGAAGAGGAAGAATGGGATATTTAGAGTGATGCTGTTTGTCTCTTCAAGTTACCGCTAGACTGGGTGGAGCCCAGCTTTCCTGGGCATGGCTGAACATCTACCTGGCCATGGAAGGTGACTAATTAACTCGTTTTTCTTTGCTCTCATGTACAGCTTTAGCTTTCCCTCTTAAATAGCCTTTATCTCAACCCATGAGTTTTCTCAGTTTTACTCTCCTGATTCTCTCCCACACTTGGGAAGAGCGAGTGAGAAGGCTCTGTGAAGCTGCTGCCAGCTGGGGTCAAACCATGGCAGAGTTAGAGCCTGAAAATATCCATTTTTTGCGAACCTCCTAACTGGTTCCCAGTGCAAGGCATAGGATGCAAACAAATTTCTTCCCTGAGTATTTTTTAATCTTGGCAATAGCTGGAGCAATTGAGAACAAAACTTAGCTTTTGTTAAGTTTAAGTCTGTGGTTGGGAGAGAACCAAATATTATTCCCCACTTGGGCTTTCAGGAGCCTCCTGCAGGATTGTTTCCCTCGTTAGAGTAGGCATTTTGAGATACATTTCAAATGACTGTTGTGAAATGCTAAATAGTTAAGAAAGGCTGACGTTCAAAAAAGTGTTGACATCAATCTTTCGTCATCACCAAGCAATTCTGACCAACACAGATGATACACAGCATACTACTCTATGAGGGGCAATGTTAGAAAGAAACCTAGATATAAATGACATCTGTACCACATTAATATCTCTATCTGTAGAAATTTTCCTTTCAATTCCTACAAGAATCAACCTGCTCTTGTCTGTTTCATGTTGATAGTAGTTCTTTTTTTTGCTAATGAGCAAATGTCAACATAAACAGAAGTCATTTTCAAGAGCTGAAAGTATGGAGGAATTTTGATCAATAAAATCTGAATATATTTTAATGCAATTAGCAATTAATAAATGTCTATGAGTTAGTGATAGGATAAGCAGATTATGAAAAAGTTTTTTAGTCAGTTATTTGTAGTTAAATAGCTAATAAAAGTGCTGGAGTAGGCATGAGCTTTAAAAACCCTACACAAAAGATAAACTTCTCTATTTGAGACACTATAAATTGGCTGAGAAAATAGTTTTAAGCATTAAAGTATATTGAATGCTGTGAAGAGTAGGGGGGCTGTCCAAGCAGTGGCAGCACCATTAATCAAGGAGATCTTGTAAGGAGTTAATCTTATCTGCTCAAACATATTGAAATATCTGTATCTTTGGGAAGCAAGGCCTGTATTCATGACATCAGTATCAGTCCTAGGAAAGACCTTTACATCTGTTAACATTGACAACAAAACATGAGTCCAGAGTCATCTTAGGTCCCATAGTATCTGAAGAAAAATCTTTTGCAGCGGTGTTTAAGATGTAAATAAGTTTCTTGAGCCTGACTCTGTTATAGCAACCATTGACATAGAATGGATATTATTTCTAAGGGATGGGCTTTTTTATTAAAAATGTATGCCAAGAGTGAATTGTATTAACTTTGGGGATCAGAGCTAGTTCAGACTCTGACAAAAGTGAGTGGATTCATTCAAAGTGAGACAAACAACAGTTATGTCCTGAGGTTTGAAAATAGCTTCACAGATAGATTGTGAACTCAGAATCACAGTTCATCACATAGCAATAACAAATGATAACATTTTCCTGATTCTAAATGTGTAAACCAGATATTGTTAGAAGTTCATATTCTTTTGTCAATGGCTGTTTAAATCATCCATCAGTGCCAAGCAAATTACTAAGCTCAACATTTCTGAAACTTTTGTAGCTACTCACTGTTGGAGGAACTGTTGTTGGGGGACAGGAAGGAGTAATGCACAAATACAGAAGTTACTATGAAATTCCAGTTTTTTCTTTCCAAAAAAGCTAACAGTACAATACTAATGCAAATAATATAATTAGGAAAAATAATGCTTTCCTAATGGCAGAAGCTTCTATATGGAAAGAATAGGACTTTCCCAGCATTTATGCATTCCATTGCAAAGAATTTGAAGTATTTTTAACTTAGAATTCTTGCTGAAGCATTTTTCTATTAAAAATCCTATTTCAAATTAAATAATATTGACAAATACTATTTGTATAACAATCTGCAATATTAAAGCATTTGTACATTTATAAGAAAATGCTATGGTAAGCTTCACATCTGCCAATCACATAAATTAGCTAGGAAAGGAAGGCCTTTTTTCCCACACCTTCATATTTTATAGGTGTCAATACAAATTCAGTGACAAGAGCTTAACTATTTTCATTGCTGAACAGTGTGTTTTCCACCATAAATGGTATTTATGCATAAAATTCTGTTTCCAATTACTTTTTTTTAAATACCAGTTATTTCTTCTGTCTCTGGTCATTTTTTCTCAACAAACACCTAAATATCTTCAAGAGTTAGGTTAAATAATTTCATTTATTAACATAAAGATCACGTATACACATACAGTTATATAGTTATCATAATTACATGTTTCAGGTAAATGTGATTCATAGATAATAGATAATATATATACCCTGATACAACAAATTATGTATCTTAAGCCAAATAAAAAAATATTTCACAAAATTATGAGAGCATATGGTTGGAGAAGGTCTTAGAGGCTTCACTCAAGTCTCTAATATGACATGTGCAGTGAGATGTAAATCCTCTTTTAAACATGTCACACTTAAGATTAGAGAAGCTGTGAAAATATAAAGTATCATTCTTGAGCTTCTGTTCTTGATCTTGATATTTTGATTCAAGGTGTTGCTAACACCCCAAAAATCTATATCTCTGATCACAATATAGTATTTTCTCAGCAAACAAATGCCACCTCCTCCCCCAAATCAATATTTAAAACCAACCAGCCCAAACCACAACAAAAAAACCCTAACAAACCATCCAAACCACTAAAATTCTAAAATCCTATGTCTGTACTCACAGGAGAGATTCTCTAGTTGCTTCATGCTGCTGATCAAAGGAATTCTGGAAGAAGGAAAAAGACACTTTGACTAAAAGTCAACTTAAACAACTAAACAAGTGATCTAGACACACATTAAAATCTTCAAGTGGAAGAGGTGAACAAATTAAGAAAATTAAAAGAGTACATAAAACATGACATGTTACATATAACTGTAATTAATATGATACAAAAAAATTGTAGGGACTTTTTGAACATAAAAAATCTATTAAAAATTGTAACTTATCAGGAAGAGAAACTTACTACAAAAGTAAGTAAAAAAAGTTATTTTTTAAGCATGCATGTCTTTTCAAAACCTTTCTCACTCAGAGAATCACAAGTGCTTGAAATGCTCACAAGACTTGGAAATAAAAGGATAGAAAACTAACAGTGGAAGAATACAAGCCATTTCCAGCATAGACAAATTAACAGAAAGCTTGCCACAACTTTCCCCTAGGCTATAGTTGGCTCAAGATAGTTACATATATTCTCTGAAAAAAGTAGCGATGGAAAGTGATGCTGGAATACTTTTAGATTATGGCAGTCATTCCAGATAACCAAATCTACAGCTGTCTGCAATCTCCTATAGAAAGTTGTGAAGTAAAGTCTCTCTCTCCCATGATGCTTAGGCTTGCAGATTAATGATTGATGGGCAGTCTGTAATCTAAATTTCTTTTTTGTTTTTTCCTTTTTTTCTTTTTTTTAAATTTTTTTTTAGCTGCAGCTGCAGCTTATCTCTTATAGACCTAACTTGGTTTTGGGTGTTTTTTTTGGTAAGATGCTAGAGCAACAGTCATCTTATTTTTCTGTACAGTGATTTTCCATCAAACTCAAACACAACATACTTTTCCTGTTGACAAATACACAACATGCTTTTAAAATAATTTTTCAAAATATGACATTGACTTCAATCTTGACCTGCATATTAAACTTTATAAATACTATTGAAGTTTTAAAAGACTGCAGTATTTTGCTTTAGCAGAAAAAGTAAGTGGTGCTAGTGAAATTGATGTTTTTGTCTATAGTGAGTTTTGAATGCTCTTATAGAGCTCTACTGGAATTAGGTTTTAAAATATAAACTCATCTTTTGGTAAGTGAGAGGTATTTCTGTCTATGTCAATTAGAATCTTCCGAGACTCTTAAAAAAAACTTAAAAGGATTTGTTACTTTGGATTCTCACATTTCCTTCTGGTAACAGAAGTGTCTTGTTAAAACCCAATTTTATTAAGTTCATCTTTGAAGAACTATGTTTCAGTCATAGATGACATAATGCACAAGTTGTATGTGCTACAAGGAAAACTATCTACCTTTATCTGCTTATCCAGATTATCTGATGCTAATACATGTCTGCCTCTGTTTCTCTGGAACTCCTCTTTTCCTGAAGGTAGCTCAGAACTGCAATATTCACTTTCAATGAGATTTGAAGAATCAATTTTTCAAGGGTATTACCAGCCCAGCAATTTTATTTAAATAAGTAGTTAAAAGAAGATAAATTGATGAAAGAGACAACTCACCAGAATTCTGGTGAGGAATTCATTTAGTCAAATATCAACTGAGTGATAGCACCTAGAAGGTCAATAACATAATCTTGGGTAAAAATATAGCTTCAGAAAAATTTCAACAATTGATACCTCTATTTTGACTTCTAGGCAACATAGCACTTGTGAAAGACATGGAAAAGCTGAGAGTGTGATAATGTAAGGATGTAAGGAACATCACGGAAAACCAAGGGCAGAAAACATGGCAATGGACTTATACTGCAGGGAATAGCATTTGAAAGTCAAAACAACCTGGATAAGGTATGCCTGTAGGTTCTTGGGAAACTAAGTACTGGAACTGGATTGGTGAGAGAAATGTGTATACTGTAACTGGGAGTGACAGAGCAGAACCAACTAGAGGTCACAAAAAAAGTTCACGAAACTGGTTACTGTCAATAGACAATTTGTCATAAACATTTTAATTTGAACACCTTGTTTCAGTTTGTTGTGGTAGCATGTTGCGCAATGCTGTCCCGAGGGAGAAGCAGTGATCACCATGGAGTTGAAGCGGGAAAAGAGGAAGTTTAATTTTTTCTATAGCTTATATAGATTTCTAAAAAAGAGACCAGATTGGAAGACTGAGGTTCAACCTCTTCAACTCCACTGGTCTTAGAAAGTGTCCATCAATTGTCGTTTCACAAAAAGGAATCCAAAAACATGATAAAAGTTCTTAAAAGATTCTAATTGACATGTAAACATTACTTTGTTTACATGAAATTTCTGACTCCAAGGCTGAAGGCTGGAAAACAAGGCAACAGTAGCACATAAATGTTTATTCTTTAATCAACATATCTTTGTCTTCCAGGCACTGCAACACTTCTAAAATGCCTCATGAGGTTTGTGATTCAAAAAAAAAAAAAAAAAAGTGGTTCAAGTGCTCACCAAGTTTTGAAGGAACAGAATCTGTAAACATTATGTGAGATTTCTTCCAGTATTTGTATTACATAAATTACATTATATTAGTATTAGAAGTAAAAATCAGTGTGATTAGGCCATGTTAATGGAAAATAAAATATTAGATTTTTTTATGGAAGTATTTTTCAAATATGGAAATTATACAGTTCCTATAAATCTTTACTAGGAGATATACTTAATATCTGCCATTTAAATTAATATTAACAAGGAGCCAAAATAATGTATTTATTTGATATATTTTCTCAATTTAGAACAGTATTGTTGTGTTAATCAATTAACAATACCATTGGTTCTTATAAATAGTGTTCCTACAACTTAATGTGATAGATCATGTCTACACTTTAGAGAAAAACAGAGACGTGTTTTGTTGGTACTCAGGTGGATATAAATTAATGATGGCATGAAAAGAAAGAATCTGAAAATACCAGATGCTAAAAGAAACATGGAAAATTACTGGCAGTTTAACAAAACACGTTTTTAAATTCTTGCTGAAAATCCTTCTGAAAAAGTGAGAAGAAATTAGGCATTTCAAAGAAAGACAAAGGGCTTGCTTTTGATGCAGCATTACATTTTAACCTGCATAACTTCCATTGGCTCATTTCTCAATTTGAAGTAAAAGGTACACAACAATTTAACACTTGGGATCAAATATATCCTTACTGTAAATAAATTAGGAGGAACTAGGCCCATTAAAAATACATTTTTAAGATGAATATAAATACAAGAGTTATTATATATATTAAGGTGACTATTTATAGTAATGCTTAAGTAATTTTTTAAGGAGAAGTTTTCCTATTTTAAACCAAAATGGTTTGGTTTGAAATATTTCTTCTTGGTTCTTTTTGTTCCTTGGAAAAGTGATCCGTTCAACATGACAGAACTGTTAAACCCCAAGTTAAATATTTGGTCCAGAATTATCCCAAAAGCCTTAGAGATGTATTATGAAGAGTGAAGGGCTTTTACATCTGGTTATTCCAGTCAACTAAGGTCTTAATTGCTCTCAGAAGGCAACTTTCTTTCCATTAACTTTAACACAAGCCTAGAATGATTAGGATCTTAACATAGGATCCTCAGTTAAGTGCCTACACTTATCTGGGATGAATTCATAATTTTAGTTTTTTAATCCTCTCTACTTGAGTTAAAAAAGGGAAAGGAAAATGAATTATGCATTTATTAGAAAAGAAAAATTGTCAGATCCACCTTCAGTCTCCCCTGTTGCTGGGATATTCACCTTGGACATAATTTCCCTAGGCAAATAAGAAAGATGAGAACTCAAATCTGCCATCCCATACCCATGTTCTATCCAGAGCTGCAATGAATCTTGCTGGCATCTGTCATTCACCTTTCTCACTGCTCCTTAAAGTGGCTGAATGATTCCTGAAGGCAATGCAGTGGACAAATGTAATTCGTTCTGGGTTGCAGTGGTAAGTATGGCAATGGAATTTGGATGCTTTTGTTGACAGTGGAAGTACCACTCTTGTTCCTGTTATTCAATGTGCTGGCTCTCAGCTAAGCTGTATGGTATCTGGGATATAGCTCTGTCAATCCTTCCTAATAATGTTCAAATTTTCCCCTATATAATTAAACATCTGCTAAAGCACTAGCAGGAGTTATCCTGTTCCAGAATTACTTTAACTTACAGTGGGAAGGATGTGCTGCCAAGGGTGTTCCTGATGTATCTAAATCAACATATGTCATCTCCCAAGTGCGCGTGCTTAAAGATATATTTTTAAAAAAAATCAGAGGTCTAACCAAGACCTATGCCTAGCAAGACAACCTTAGGATTAGGCAAGGTGACTTCAAATGTTTAAAAAATAATAAAAACACCTCACTACAGTGAAACGATGAGTGCTCCACATTTAAAAAAATCCTTTACAAAAGTAAAGGATGTGTTCTCATTAAAACTGTCAAAAAGAAATAGGAAACTGAACTCTCAAATTCATCTTAAGTCATAGCTACATAAACCAGACTATTCTATGGCATGTTATGATTACAATTCAATGGCAAGGCATTCAGATGTCCACAAAAAAATTAATAAAATAGAAAACTACATTACCATATGGATCAAAGTTTTCCCATGCTTTGGAATTACCCACATATCACATGCACTTTCATGCTTTCATTAATCAACATTTAGAGCACTAGACCTGCAATCAAAAGAAAATTTGGTATGAATAGTATGGTTGGGCTCCTTACTAGTTTTATGAAATAAACTCTCAGTAAGCCAGTTTGATTAACAGTAAAGAACTGGAATGGAAGAATGAATCATAGGATTATTTAATCTTACATTGTGTTCTCCTGAAAATTAAGACATCATTTAAACTCTTGTATCTCTTACTGCTTAAAACAATATATTTTGAAAAACATACTACAATATAATAACAGAGAAATATAGAAAACCAGTAATTTTTCAGTTTTTTTTTCCTTGACTTTCATCAAATTTAGTAATGCAAAGGAAAATAAATAAAAAACAACCTTTAAAATTTTGAATAAAACCAATCTGAGAATTGTGAGAAAAAATTATGTGTTTCATCTGTGAGTTAATAGTCAACTCCATGAGATCAAGTGACATATCCACTTCAAACATCTCCATGACTTCATGACAGGGAGCAGAAAAACACAAGGAAATTAAATTACTAAATTAATTCTTACTGAATCAAAATAAAAACTTAAAAAAATTTTATCAAGGGCTACGTAGAAGAAATCTAAGAACAATATCTGTTATAGAAGTTATGATCAAATCCTTTTTTCTGTCTTTCTTCTATAAAAAACAAAAAAAAAGAAGAAGGAAAGAGAAACAGTCAACCCAGAATATCTAATAATTACATATTATCCACTTTATATTTAATTGCTTGCTCATGCAGAGAATGCTGCTTTTGAAGTGGATATCACAATGTTATTAATGGTACCTCATAACAATCTATTAGAAAATAAGTAATGGCAAATGTTGCCATAGATCTTCCTTCACAAAAATGTAAGCGGGGTTAGAACAAAGCAAATACAATTGATGTATAAAAGTTTGAAACCTATAATATTTCTTTCATGGACTTTTTTTTTTTAATTGACTTCATATCTGTAATTAAAATGATCACAATGGTGACAGTGCTGGGTCTAAAAGGATAAAAGTTCGAAAATCATATATGAAAGCAAATAAAACCTTAAAAGGGATTTTGCAGTCATTATTAGGATGAACTTCACCCTCTGTATCTAGAGTTGGTGACCAAAACAACTTGTTACTTTTCCATTTTTAGTGTAAACAATTTTTAGGAATTAAAATGAGACAACAAAATAGAACTCATGCAACTTTTATTCATTATTATGAGAACATTCATATAGGATCTTTTCAAATTCACTCAAATTAATTGAAAAATTTTCATTCTGCTATGTTTTTTAATGGTACTGTTTTAAAAACAGAGTTTTAATTAAACTACAGTAATTTCTCAAATATCTACCATTAATTACCCAGGAAAAGTGTTACATAGAAAAATTTCAAAGATCAATTAGTATTTTTCACAAAAGTTTGTTTTCTCTGTGGGTAAAACTAATCAGAAACACCTAAAAACATCTCACTACAGTGAAGGTGTACCCACTTATGTCCTCCTGTTAGTAACAAAGGAATAAATTCAAAATATTTTCTCAAATACTGTTAACTTTCATGTTATTGTTCATTTTTCTTCTAATTTTTTTCCATATACTCATTCAATTTCTTTTTACTTTTCAGTAGCTGTCTTTAAAAAATACTATGGATGTGCAGATAAATTAGACTGATCAAGTCAAACCAACATAGGACTCTATTTTCTGTAAGGAAAGTTTGGCAAAATACTGATTATGCTGATTGCCGAGAACCTGATCAAGAAACTGCAAGGTTATACCTGACATGAGCAGTAGGCACAGGACACCTCTTGTCTAGGTTTAATGAAAGCTTTTAATGGGCTGCAGGCACCAAAATGTTCTGCTTGATTGAAACTGAAGAGCTTCTGCCTATGCCTAGGAACAGAACTTCAGGCACCAGAAGACCCTTGAGGTCAATAAAACTCCAAAGTTACTCTGCATGTGCACATAATTTTTACAGTTTGCAGGATAGAGGCCTTAATGATATTTAATGAATAAGCGATAATATAACAACACAAGAATATTAAAAATCAAAATTTAATTAACACTTTTCTATGTAGTTTCATTTTATATGCCATTATAACTAAATTCAAAACTTTCTTTGTATAATTAAATTAGATCTGAAACTTAGCATTTCTTTGCACTTTAATGTTACTGGGTTTTGTCAACAAACAGGACAACCTTTCTAATTTTTCCCTTACTGATTTCGACTTTTGACGTGAAGCCATATCTGACATATCTTGATGATACAGGTCCAAAAATCTCAACCACTATGCTGTTTCTTTACCAGTTAAGTATTGTAAGAATTAATATGTGTACAGAATTATGTAGGAAAATTTATCATGTCTTACTGGAATAATAATAGTCGTAACATATAGAATGGAAACAGGTGATGCAGAGATGTTCTCAAAAATGAATGTTATAATTTCCTTCAGAAATCTGTCTTGCCTCAAGAGCTATTAAAATGAGATTTAATTTACCCTAATTTTACAGAATAAAATCCATGACTGAAAAGAGGCATTTATGCCAGGTTTTATTTCTGAAACAGAGAGGACAACAATTTTTTTTATGTTATTTTTAGATATGTACAAGTTCAGTCTGAGTTAGAAAATAGTCATGTTGATCACATTTTTAAATTCAGACCAAAGAGTTGTATATCATCTGACTGCAGGGATGATTCTGGAATCTTTTCAGCATGTTGCCTAGCTTTTGCCTTTATCTCAAGTAGACAGTGTAGTGATATTGATGCTACAGTCTCTATGGTATTGATAAATGGGACATTGGTGCATGTGACGTTACACCAATTATCATTTCAGCTGTTTGTCAGCGTTATTTGTGTTCAGACAGCTGATACTCACACTAATTTCCAAGCTCTAATCGGACCAATGTTTGGTGTTTTCCTTCTAATGACCAATTGGCTCACTCATCACAAAATACTCTGAATTTGTTTCTTCTTCCAGTACTAAAAATTGTCTCCCTAGTTACATGTGTGTATAAATAAGGCATTCTAATGCTTAAGCCTGTAAATTTGATTTGGATAACACTCACATGACATGTAGTAGATAGCCAGGTTGATACAGCATGTAATATTTCCAGTGAAACCCACAGTAGGTGATGAGAGACATGGCAGTGTTCCTAGAGCTACTGCCTTTCTCTACAATCTGTTACCGTAGTACCAGAAAAACATTACAGCTGACAGCTTTCAATCTCTGTGCCACACCTGCCAATGCACTTCTGGCTCAAAACTTTACATGAATGTTTTTGATAACTTACTAGTGTGTGCTTAATTAATTTTAGTGAATTTTGTAGACAGCATGCCAAATTAAATATATGTCTTAAAGGATTATGATATTTAATATTAAAAAAAAAGAAGTAATGGAAAAAAAGTGATTTAAAGCTTCAAATTCCATCTGAACTGCTTCACCTGCTCCATTCTTCCTTTAGTAGTGTTCTGGAGAGAGTAGGAAATTAAAAAATTGGGAGGAAAAACAAGTAGCAGAACTAACAAAGTTTGGGTTTCTGTAAATGTATTTTCTGGATGATTGACATGAGTGCCTGATAAAATGTGAGGTCTGAGTGGAGGTTTACGAGTCTGGGAATATCAGTAAGTTTTCATTTTGTGAAATGTGATTGGACATGACTGGGGAGGTAAGAAGGTTCATGTTTTGGTTGCTTGTGGATAACATGGAGAGCTGACATTCAGTTCTGGTTTTTAGCATCTCCAACTCAGCAGAGTTGCCCAACTCAGCATAAGCAGCAGCTCTTACTCCTAAAGCAGCTAGTAAACATGGGTTCAGCACCTCTTCTCTCAAAGCAAATCTCATGTGCATTGGTCTCATGCACACTGCACTTGTGCAATTCTCCAGATACGTGATACCTTGGTGGCCCAAAGCATCATCATCATTATAGCTAGTATTTCTTTTCAATTGTGCTAAAATCAAATCCCCATTCAGACAGCCTGAAAAAATATAGGTCTCTGTCACAGTCCACTGAGTTCTTTTTCTCTGAGTATTGTGCTGCAGGTATGAGTGACATTTCAAAATCTTGGGAGGCTGTCAATAAGATCAGAGGTTTTCCTTAAAAAAAGGACAATTCACTAAATTCTACTGAAGAAAGCTGTTTGCACTACTAAGATTGCTCTTGACCTCTTTTCAGTGGGATATAGCAGAAGTATGACTAACATGATACAATAAATAATGAGATGTGTGACAAAGAAGAAAACTATTATTGACACACACAATAGACTAGAATCAGCTATGTTATGTGTCTCTTATTTTGTACACAGTAGAGATATAAAGAGAATAAGATTCTTCTCCAAAGAATACAAGGCTAGTATAGCTGGGTAGAACAGACAAGTAAATGGAAGAAACCGGACAGAACATGTAAGGTGGTGAATAAACCCAGCAGAAGCAATAGAATGGTTAATTAGAGTCTAGCTAATCAGTCAGCTCTGGGAAAAACCAATACCAATAAAATGTTTATCTGATTGAATGATCAAGTTCCTGTTCTTCAATTGACAACCTTTGGAATAAAAACATGCAACACTTGCTTCCACCTGGTATATTTAAGTGAAATAAAATGAAAAATATTTATTTTCAGTTTGAATTTTTAATTTTAATTTATAATAAGTTAAAAATAAAATAGCAACTTTAGAAAAAATATATTGCAATGAAAGATTGAAAATTATTCTTGCCCTTTTGAAAATACTTCCCTTTAACCTGAATATGTGAATATTTATAGTCAGTGTAACACCAGGGTTTTTTAAGAAATAATATTTGGGAAGAAGTGAGAGAAACATCAAGAAATGCGCTTGCCTAACTGGGATCAAATTATTAGCACTTTTTAAGGCAGGACAGGAAAGCAGAAAGGTGATTACTTTATTGAATATTTTGTTGTTGCAGTTTTCCTCAGATTAAATGTTGAACCTGGTGTGAAAACATTTTTGGAGTTGAAAAGAAAGTAAGAAAAGTAAACTGATAAATGTTTAAAATAAAAGAGTAAAGTACTGATAAAGAAAAGTGAAAAAATTAGAAGGTTTGAAGACGGTTACAATGAACACTGATGCTTTGTGTTTGTTTACAGAAAAACTGTTGGAATGGGTATATTTATTTAAGTTGCTACAAGAACATTCGAGTTTGTGGGGCCTAGCAAAATCAATTAATCTATTTATAGCTATCAAGAGACAAATACTTCCTAGGTGATACAATCAGAGGACACAAGGAAGCATTCTGATGAATAAATCCAGAGATCAAAATAAGGGAGAGGTTGTGTTTGCATTCTCCACTGATTTACAGACACTGTTAATTTTAGATCAGTTATTGCACTATTTTTCCCTCTTTTGCTAGCACCTCCTAGTAAAAAAAAATTGTTCCAAGAAACCTAAGATAAGTAAATTTTTCATATTTTCTTGTTTCTGACAGATAGCAATGAAAACTGCAAGTTTTCAAATTATGTCATTAGAAAGGTTACACAAATTGATATACGTATACTGAAAATTTTTAATTTTAAGCATTGCTTAATTAAAACATACAGTACTAGGATACAGTTTCATGTTGTTTAAGCCATTGTGGTTCATCCATTTTTCTCTTTCCCAGTAAATAGTAAGTAGAAACAAAGAATCATAATGAAAGAAATTCAGCTGTAAGTTATGGACCATCAAGTCTTCTAATGTCACCTGGTCCTTGATACATCAAAATATTGCGAAGAGTGACCTTATCAGGGGTCACACAGGAGTACAAAATGTTTCTTCTGCAGAGCCAGTATTTTTATTAAAAAAAACCCAAAAAATGTGTGAGATCTTTTCCTCTAGTTCAACTTTGTGTGCTGTGCAGAAAAGTGCCTATCAACCTAGGAGGTATTAGGGTGAAACCTGGGTTTAGGTAGAGCCACAAGGGGTCAAAGCAAATGCTTGAAGCAACACATGCTCTAGAAAACAGATGGGAAATGGAACACCTGTGAAATAAGAGCAAAGAATAATCCCACATTTTCAGAAACTACTTCTAATGCTTCAATTTGTTTAGAGGTAACAGGAAAGGAATTTTCAAGATGCATTAAGAATACCCAAGATAGAAATGTGTATGGGCCAAAGTTATCCAGGACTGCAAGATAACAAATTTAGGTTTAGTTTACATTGGCTAAAAGGTGAAATCTTCAGACAGTAAAATAATACTGAAAAGTTAAAAAATGACAGTAAATTGCAGTTGCATGGGCCAGGCTTGGATGGAAGCAGCTGGATGACATATTTAATCTCATTAGACTCTACCCATAGGGTATCCTAAAGACTCAGCACATAGGTACAGAACTTCTCAAAAATAAAAGGTAACAGGGAAATACACTAATCTTTTCTTAAATGCCAGCTAAAATCCATAGTGATTTTTTCCACTCATTTCTTTTTCATCTGGCTTGCTTTGTTCTTCTGAGGTGTGTCTTAATTATCATACAGCTGTGAGGTGAAGGAGCAGCACATGTTTTTGTTCAGTAGTAGAGAAGTAAAAGCAGTTTATAGACAGATTATTTTAAAAATATAATAATTTCCTTTTGCCCTCTGTGCAAAACACAGCAAGAATCAAAACAGAAATGTAATGTATATTACAATATTCACTCTGGAAAATCCCAGGTCCCTTAATCACTTATCAAACATTTGCCTTGTGAATGAAAGAATATTAATAGAACTAGCATTTTAATGCTGTTATATGATGACAAAGGGTCCAAAAAATAACAGAAACAAGAGAAAGTTGAAATGGTCCCTGCTAAAATGCAAATTATATTAAAATACTTGATCAAATATATGCCTGCCCTCAAATACTTTGCTGTAGAGATTAGGATTTAATGGTCACCTTCTTACCTCAGAAATAAGTGACAAAAATAAGATGATAGAAAGAATCAAAGAAGTTTGAGCTTTGTAATGAAAATTGATATTGGCTAAAGAACTAAACTCATAATTAAAATACAAAGAAGTAATTTAACTGAAGAGGGAAAGTGTAGATAGAGAAAAGCACAATAAGCCAAAAGGAATGAGTTACAGACAAATAACCTGCAGGATTTAAATAAGAAATGTCATTTCGAGAAAATGGAAACTTTTTTGTATTCTTAACCTTTGGATAGAGGGCAAGAACAAAAGGAAAGAATAATATTAATAACTCAGCAAGGAAAAACTTTGGGATCTCTTCAGAACAGTAACTCCTCCTCAGAGCATGACTACTTGTGTGGATGAATCACATTAAAATACATGTAATTACACTTATCAGCTGGAAGAGTGTAAATAAATATAATTACATTACTGTTTTGTATGACACTGAGAAGATAATCAAAGGGAAATATGCATAAAAGATGGGGTAAAATGAGGAAGATGGTAGAACTTTAGATTATATGGAAGAACTAAAATATTACAACAGAATTCCTCCTAGCCATGTGGCTATTTCAAATGCTTGGATAATTACTACATTTCAAAATAGGATTATATTTGCCTAATTATTATATATTTAGATTTTAAAAAATAATACTTACTTCTACCCTTTTCTATGATTGACAACAGATTTCAGTAAAGATCAGAAAAGTTATTTGAAGTGATTCTTCAAATCTCCAAAGAAATAAAAATTATGAATCTTAACAAAAAATAATTTATTACTCTTTTTTATTTTATGTAATTAAAGAGTATTGTATTTTATTTTTTTTTTATTTTAGGATTTACGTGGATCATATTTTAAATTTCTTATACAACATCATAAAATCATTAAACCAATTATGTAAAATACTAATGTAAAATCATGGCTTGGAATAAAGCTTTCAGCTGTCAATGAACAAAATTGCCTTAGAGACTGCTGCCAAAGAAAAAAGTAATCAAACATAAAAAACTACAGCAAAGTATACATTAATGGATCTTGAATCCCCTTATGACACATACTTCTGTAGTTCCCTTAATGATGCAGGCCTTTTCTAAATGACATGTTACAAAGTCAGCAAAAAAAAATTGCAGTTAGGGACATGGTAAAGCAGGATTACCTGTTCTCTCACTAGCACTGCATAGCTGCAAATTATCTGATAATTTCATTCTCAGACAGAAAGTAATGAGAATGGCATTAAGGAATGGTGGAAAGGTGAGGAAAAAGGTATAGTTACAGGTTAGCTGCATTTACCCACTGTAGTACCTTCAAAATGGCTGAGATGAAAATTAGTAAGGTGAATTAATAATTTAATATGTAGATCGGGAATAGACTATTTTCTGGGTTTAGAGTAAAGAAGGAAAATTGGAAGTCTAGGATATGAAAAAAACCAAACCAACAGAAAACTAGATATCTTTTTTTTTGCAGAAAATTCAACTTATTGCTTCTTTTGATGAATGAGTGTAAGTTTTAAAAGACAAAACATGGGAAAAAAAGCTTATAAACTATTATATTGCAAACAAGAGAGATGAATAGTGCCCTTTTTTATTTCCATGAAAGAAAATTGAACCCATAATTTTCCTCATGATGTTATACCCACCATGACACATAGTATAAAATTAACCTTCATCATGAATTGTCAGTAATGTTACCTTATTTTAAATTAAATAAAAATTGTAGTTAAACATTATGTTTATGTATCTATATATGTATGTATAAACTGGTTTAAAATCAAAGTTGTTCCTTACTAAAGTGAATCACTTCTGTATTGTCAATTATAAAAGAAATTGTGCAAATTTTTGGATAAATGAGGGTTTCACTTAACACTCTGGTGACAATTGTAGCCAAAATATTTAGTTATACTGTATGATACAGGACAGTTACATCTGACATTAAAACATAATATTGGCCTTAAAGGATAATTTAGCTCCCAAACTTATATTTAACATTGGGGTAAAAATTACACAGAATGAATTGGGGTAAAAATTACGCAGAAGGAAATGCACTCAGACCCATCCCAGACACACTTTGTATCTGCTAAGGCAGCCAATGATCAGGTCAAAAAAAATTACTAAAAAAAGGTATAGTGCTATAGTTTCCACTGCTGCTAGTAGCCCCTGGGCATAACTTCTTTTTTCCTTTTCTTTTTTTTTTTTTCTCCTACTGTTCTATTTCATTTTGTTTTGACCTTTTACACTGGACAATAAATTCTAAGTCACCTAAAGAGCTTTTTTTTTTTAATGTATATAATTCCAACGCTTCTTTTTTAAATACATGCTTAGAAGGTGACCATCTCTGGCTCTGAATGTACTTTCATCCACAGAGTCCTACTTACAGTCCTCTTAGTGTGGAAAAATGAAACAAACTGGAGCATTCTTCCAAGCAGTAGTAAATTTAGCAGAAGGCTATAGCTAATGTACCCCAGTTGCTTATTTGTACCTCCTAAATTAGGCAAGATTAGACTGGATCAATGCACAAAACTTGCATCAATACTGAGTAAGTAACAAAAGTAGCAGGAGATAGCAGGTGGCATTCAGAACACCAATCTAAAAATAATAGGCGCGCATAACATATTTTAAACATCATAAAAATAATCCAAAATCCATGAAGTTTGGAGATTTTTATTGTTCTGATTTTGGTTTAAGGTTTTTTATGAGATGAAGCAGAACACCTACACACCTGTGATCATTAAAAACATAATGGCACATTCTGTAAATGTTGTACTCAAAATGTACGCTTATATTCTAAATAAATGTCTACTATAGTTCTGTTTAGACATGTTGGTTCATTTAATTACATTTTTCTTTTTGATTGCTAAGTAATGGTCAAATAAAATTTGAGCTGTTTACCTTTCCTTGTTTGTTAACAACAATATCTTGTACAGCATTGCTTATCTATTCATTATAACTAGAAAGTGTATTTTTACAATAAACAGTAGTTAATCAGCTGATTATTTTCCACTTTTAAGGAGGAAGTAGTTTACCCAGAATCTTTCAGTATCCTTCATTTCTGGAGTTTAAAATGCAGCTATCAGTGGCAACCATGACTTATGTATGGTGAATAAAACATCCAGTTATTGGATGATAGTTCAACATTACACAGCCACACCTCAGATTTACACAACCCCACCTCAGAAGTAGTCACATAGGAGGACAAACACAGAAGGCCAAAACCGAATGACTGACCTGCAAACATGTCTGGCTCCATACCTAGCCTTAGCAAACAGCACTAATAATTCATTTTCAAAAACTCTAAACTCACATAGTTACTGCAAATGTTATTCTGACTTTTCAAAATGGATGCATGACTTAGTAAGCCTTTGTTTTAGTTGGTTGGCCTGAAGCTGTGTATCGTCATCTCTAAAATAAGATTCCTACCAACCCCAAAATCAACTACATTTCAGTCTGCAAATGCATGCAGACTTTGCTTTCCTTTGCAGTGAAAAACAGGGATCACAGGTGTTGCCTTTTTCCCAACCTGGAAATGAGACTTGAGATACTTTTAGTAAGGAGGTAATATAAGAGGCCTTCAAATCTTTATTTGAAGGCCTTGAGGAGCAGTCATGTAAAGATATCCATAAAAGCCCACCCCCTTCAGGAGTGAGGACATTTTTATAGGTTTTAGGAAATAATCATAATTGATAAAATGCACCAATTAGGAGGACAAGTGGTGATACATTTCCCCTCCCAGGTTGAGCCCCTTCTCTAGAGCCCCTTCCCCTGGTAGAAGCTGTACTTGGTCCATGAAGAGTTCTTCTTGGCCTTTCTTCCCTGGAAGAGCCAAGTTAGCAGAGGGGGCTTCACCTCCTGGGGCTTGAAGATCTGGAATTTGTTTTGTCTTTCTGCCTAAAGGCAGAAAGGCTATGGAAGAATACTGGGAAAACGAGCCACTAGTACAATAGACTACAGAGCTACACATGTGAGAAGAATACAGAGGTCATAGAAAAGAAAAAAAGACAAAAACCAAACAGCATCACAGGTACTCATTGAAGTGCACTTTGGAAGGAAAATCTGTTTCTGGATTCACAAAATAATTATGTAAAATCCTGACAGTTTTGAAGCAAAAATAATATATGGAAACAGTTTATGGAACTATGATATTGGATATAGTGTTACTTTCCACAGATTCCTGTAATACTACATATATCACATGATATTCTACAAACAGACTTGTAACACCAGGTAACTAACTCCGTTAGTTTTATAAAAATCAAAATGGCATCAAAGTTTTATGTGGATACGATTTTAAGAAAATCAATATAAACAGTCCCACTGATTTCAAAGGCACAATGTGAATTTGCTCCAATAGAGGACAATTCCTTAGACTTTCAGTGGGTCACAATATAAATTACCAAGAAAAGCAGTTATATTTAATTTATTCTTAGAAATAAAAAAAATAGTAAATTTTATATTTTAGAGTTCCATAGATATTGTCCTCAGTTATCTAAATATTTCAGTGTGGTAAATAATCATTTCTAGGAAGTTGGATTTTCAGCCGTTCATTTTCCTTCTCTTCTTGTATGATCAAGAAGCCACTAATTCTTACCTTCTCACTAACTCTTGAACTGTCAAGGCTACTTGGTTTCAAGAGCCATTGAAGATACCAAGATATTTTCTCTTCCTTTCAAACCTGGAAAGAGGTAGGTAAAAACAAGAGAAACTATGAGGAAAGCCATACCCATTCTAGGCTTTAGATCATTGCATAAGAAGATGGTCTTAACATGATCAAAAATATTATAATTTTTTATTAGAATATGGTTTTATTTTCCCATTAACTAGGAAAAATGCAAAGAGAGAAAAAAAATTAACTTCTCACACTTTGGAATGTAAATTTTCATTGCCTTATCTACAATTAAGACAACCCAAAACTACATAGAAAGCCTCTCTGGAATAAAGAATTGGAAAAATTCTGAAGATAATGCTTCACAATGACCAGAGCAGGTGTCAAGAGCTGATTTGGGTTACACAATCTGCTTTGCCAGTTTTCATTACATAGATTTGAAGCAGTGGATGTGTAGAATTTCTGGCAAAGTCTACAAACCATTTGATGTGGTTTGGATTTGCTATGCCCCAGAAAAATGGACTGACCAATAGGGCTTGAAGTGTACTACATACATTTCTGGAGGATATATTCCAAATCTGTTTGTCAGTACAATAATCTCTCATACTCCAAGAACACTTTTAAAGTTTGAGCCAAACAGTTCAAGACAGAAAATCTGGTAGACAGACTACAAAAATGTAATTCTGATCTGCTGCAAAATGTTGATACAGGCATGCTCAAAATCAAGTGACTTGAGTAATACCAAAATACAAATGCTGGGCAGTTATTTTCTGAATGTATATGGCATCTCCACTGAAAACCTAGTAATCAGAGGAAAAAAGATAACACTTCCATAGGCTGATTCCACTTTATGTCTGAATTGCCTTTTTGAGAATGAAACAGCAACTATAAACTATCAGAAGAGGCAAAACCTCCCCTAATACCCCCTCTTGAGCACCTGTACTGCACGTCTGAACTTAAATAGTACTCCCAGCATCAGCAATATGCAAGATGCCTTTTAGACGGATAATGTAAAAGCTGTGGGGGAAGACGTTCAATACATACACATCCTTTTCTGTGCAAAAAAAGTCTGTGATGTGCTGTGGGAAAGTATCAATTATTTGGGGTTTTTAAATTACCTTTATTTCACTATCACTGAGCTTCTATACTTTTTATTTTCTCGACCTGTTTGGATATAACCTGTACCAGGTTTCAAAGTGACTCAGAAACAGATATCACCAGTATGTTCATTCCTCTGTTTTCCATAGATATAATTCTTCACCAATATAGTTATTCATGATTAAAAAAATTAAATTCATAAAAAACCCACCCAAACTTAATATAGCTCTAAGAATTTCCTTGAATTGCTCAATTTACCATAATCTTAAAATAAAGTTATTGTCATATAGATTATAAGAAACTATGAGAAAAGCCCAAGGTCATTAAAATGATTGCTGGCAAAATTGTATACTGAAGCAGTAGCACACTCTCTTCCCATAGTATATCTAACATGACCATAAAATGCTCAGCTTTCAAAGAATTACTGTAACTCCACTCCTTTAGATTTTTTTGAAAAGTTATATTTAAAAATCTCAAAGAATTGTGTCCATTCCTTTAGGGTAACCAGCAGTGACATTTCCCTTTAATGGATTAGGAAAGAAAATTACCAATATCTGTCTTTCTGTATTCTTTCTCTCCTGATAATAATGAATTGCCCTTCCTTCTCCTGCACACATTTTGAGCAGAGCACTGTGATACAGTCGTGTTCCCAGTGTATCATACAGACATACTGTCTTGAGGAAATCTCTGCAGTTATGTGCTTGGAGATACTGTCTCTGATCTCTAATATGTCACCACAAGCAAGAAGTTAACAAAGAGCAAAGATAAAGAACAAATAAACCAGTAAACAAAGACTACCTTGGGAGGGATGTATGGAGAGGTAGTGGCAGACCTGAGAGTTTAGAAGCAAGATCTTTTTTCCCTTGTGTCAGAAAGGGAACAAACCAGAACCAGGAACTGTAATAATGCACTTTGGTTTTTAGGAAAACCACATTTGAAATTAAAGATAAAAATTTGAACTCTTTTGGCTGAGGGAAAAACTGACCTGGAAAGTTAAACCTTTGGACACTTTACTAGATGGGACAGTCAGAGGCTCCTAGTGTATGGCTGCTATTATTTTTGCCAAGATTTATTCTTGAAGCTAGATGTTAGGTGTTTTATCTCTTCAGTGCCATATGCCCTTTTCAGAACAATTTAGTGAAAACATTTTTACATTATTCTACCATCCACTTCCACAAAATTTTATCCAAATACCTTGGTTCTTTTTCCAACCGCCCACCTATATTTCGTGCATTAAGAAGAATTGACGGGTGTGTATTGATTTGTGAACTTTTACAGGTATTACAGTCTCAGCACACTACCTCTTTGTGCTGAATCTTTCTATTCTAGCAGTTTTTTTATGAGTCTGAGTTGCTAGAGGGCATATTTAAATGGAATTGAGCAAATATTTTCTCAACTGGTTTCACAAAGAAAGGAGTTGTCTAGTATACTTTTTACTTCAAATTTATATAACAACTCGTGTACTCACAGTTTTTCCAATTTTGTGTACTTTCACAGAATATTGGATGAAAAGCTCGAGAGTCCTTTAT
The DNA here is from genome assembly GCA_013401135.1 of Cettia cetti. Taxonomy (NCBI): domain Eukaryota; kingdom Metazoa; phylum Chordata; class Aves; order Passeriformes; family Sylviidae; genus Cettia; species Cettia cetti. The sequence continues at coordinate 23,354 of VZUI01078706.1, forward strand.
TGTCTTCACAGGGAGCAAAAAAAAAAAAAAAGACAGCAACAGGCACGATTTCCAAATGCTTTTAACACACCTCAAGCCTGACCTTGAAGGAAACACCTCTAAGATAAGAGTCAATATCTCAGAAGCTTGTTTTGTGGCCTGGACATGTTCAGAGAAGAAATTTATAGGATTTATTTTTATTTGTGTGTTCCCGTATGAGTTTTAATTTTGCTGGAGGCGACAGGAAAAATTTTAGTTGTCAGCTGAGATCAGACTATAGCTATGCCTGTCAGTGCCTTAATTATGTTGAAAACAGTGATTTTAGTTCATAGGCAATTACAGAAACTAACAACAGAAACACAGCCACTTTCTATACAAAATAAATATGTGCATAGTTTCCTTTAATTAAACTGAGACTCCTCTTCTAATAGTATGTATTCATATGTATGATAGAAAGCGTACAAATAACTATTAAGACTACCTTTACACCTATTTTTCTTGACAATCAGAACCTTTATTTTACATTATTAACTAACATCTCATGAAAAGAGAATTTAGGAGGGGCGAAAAAGAAAAGAGTCTTAGGGAAAACTTTAGGAAATAGGAAACTACGGAAGTCAGGTTTTGAAAATGAATTATAGCATTGACATTCCAGATTATTATTTGTTGTTATCCTGTTTGGATTTCTGCAAGATTTTTCTTTTTTTGAGGGGGAAGGTTGGCAAGCAGAAGATGAGGTGGTGGTTTTATTTCTCCTTTTATTTCTAATGTGAAAGAATAAAAGAAGCTTTTTTAAAAAGTGTTGCTACTCTTATTTTTTTTAATCTTTAAGCTCAAAACTTACATTCAAAATTGTGTAACAGTTGCAGATCATCACATTCTTGAAAATTTTGAATTATTATGACAATTTATTGCATTTAATGATTTCCAAGGTGGATATTAGTACTCACATCTCAGGTACAGGGCCTCTGGGTCATCTAATTTCTTCCTGTTGGGAACAGGAAAATCACACATAGAGATATCAGAATAAGTATAGCAAAATTATCATTAAATAAATAAATAAATAAATAAATGTTTTTATCCTGAAAACATGACCATCAGTAATTTTGTTAGTTTTTCACAATTGATTTTGAACCTTCAACTCATATAAAAATATCACATCCCAAAAACTTTAACTTCGACTGAAATAACTGATTTTATCAATATTAAAATGTTTTCTCAAAATAAGAAAAAAATACAAATATAATCAAAAAATGCATTGAATGCTAAAATGAAATGAAATGAGAGATATTCTTAAGGATTTTTTTCCATATTTTTCTATTTTAAATCCTATAAAACTCCAATATTTTGTGAAAAAAATTACTAATAAAAATATACTATATTGTGAAAATTTTCAACTACATTTACTAAGAATCTTCTACGTGTCAGATTTGACTGTCATTTCTTTCAAGTGGTACTTTGTTGTTTATGAGAATTGAAAGCAACTAAAATTGCCAAACTGACATCATGTAAACATAATAAACATGTATAATGAAACATGAGGTTCGTCCTTCTACTTTTTAACAGAACAAAAATATATTTATTTCAATTCTCTGAAGTGTGTTGCCAGAAATCAAATTTTCACAAATAAGCCCTTTAGATCATTGATTAGATAGGGAAATCCACCCCCCGCCAACATTAATATAATTGCAATTCAGCAAGAATGTGACTTTTATGGGTATTTGGTTAAAAAGAAATAAAATTAGTTCCTAGCCCTCCTCTTTTCCCCAGTGACTTTTTTCCATTTCATAATTTTAGTAGGCTATTGCCATACCCCAATTAACTTCTACTTCGTGGACATTATTTCTGGCGTTTCCTAAGCTCTTGTGCTTTTACAAATACTTTTAAAGTAACAGCTATTATTTACCTTAAGGACAGAGAAACATGGCAATTAAAATCACGATATCCATGTCCTTGGAATAAACAATGAACTTGACCTTTTGCTTAGATGTCCACAGACTTTTTCAGATTCTTCAGGGAATCCAAGCAGTAATTGCTAGTTCTTAATACAAGACCTCTCATCCTTTTTGCATGTTACACCTTGCCTCTGTCAAATGAAAGCATTTGTGAGGTGCCAAAACCTGTTGTATAGAAATAGTAATACAAGTACAAAATGCTTGGGGTTTTTTTTCCAGTGTAGGTGGTTTTGTTGTTTTTCGGGTTTTTTTTCCCAGGCTCTAATGGATAATAATGTAACAAGCTAACAATGGGATATTTAATCTCACAATTATGAAGGTCTATATCTGAAACATTTATTCTAGACTCTCTGTATAGCCACTACATTCATGAAAAGCGGAATTGTAAAGTCACTTAAATGCTACATTTTAAAGACAAGTAAACCTTTCCATGCCACTGACATTCCTATGTTATTGTGGTGGCAGTGTGGGAAGGTTGTTTACTTGTGGGAGAGCTGTTTACTTTGACTGGGCTATTTCTAGATATTTGTTTCTCCCACATTTTTACTGGCTAGAATAATATAATTAATTTTCTATTACCTGCAAGTCTTAGAATTCTTAAGGGAATATTTTTTACTTTGATTATTCCACAAGATATTGACATTACTGCTGCTTACAATATAATTTTAGCAAGCATGCTGAGAGAAAAAAGGTTCTTGGAAAAACTCTGCCCTATGTACAAACCTCACTGAATATACACTCAGTTTTAATCACATAATGATAATGGCAAAGTAAATGCAAAAAAATTTCTTTGATTTGCTGGGTAGTTATATTACAGCATCAGTCCGGTCGTGATTCACTAAGTCAGTATAGTACTTTATATTCATCTTTTCACATTTTATTCAGAGTATAATGTACCTTAAAAACCTCTCACATATTCTCTGCCTTTTGTTCAAGATTTTCCCCAGCAGACTGCTTTAGAAGATGCTATTTATCGTTAGAATATCAATTATCAATAACTTTATTATTTATCTAGCCATAAGTAATCTTTTTTGCTCTATCATTGTTAAAACCCTCCATTATGTATGAAATAGGTAAATAAACTGTAGAAAAAACTTGAAGAAAACTCAGAGACATGGCAACTGAGGGCCACATCCAGGTAATGTTTACAACAAACTATTTGGTATAAACACAGCACTAACAAAATCTATGTTTTTGTTGCTTGTTTCCACTTACATCTATAGGTACACCAGTAGCAATATGTGGGTGTCTGGTAAAGGGTCTCCAAGTAGCTTAAAGAGCTATCCTCACCTTTCAATCATTATTCCAACAAGGATATTTGACCAGGATTCTAATAAAGATCTGGACAGACACTGAGAAGCTCATTAAGCTCTCTCAGGTCTACATCCTAAAAATATTCAGAAATTATGTTTAAAACTTATGTCAGAAAGGAAAAGACATAAAATTTAGTTAAACAAAACAGGATTTTCAGAGAAAGGAAGAAAAGGAAGCCTCGTGAACATGATTTACTATGAAAAATCCTAAAATTCATCAGACAAGGTGACAACCTACCCTAATTACTAGACTTGCTAAAAGGTAGAGACTTTAGCCACCTGAGTACTTGATCAGACGAAAAAAAAAAAAAAAAAAAAAAAAAAGAGAATTGAATAGCACTGGGTACAGGAAATAACAAACTATTCCCTGTACCAGTTAAGGCCTACAATATGTGAAAACGTGCGTTCACATTTTAGGACAACTTTAAATTCAGTCTTTCAAAACCTAATTAAACTGGAAAAAATATTCTCATAAACCTTCAAGCGAGCAAACTGCTAGGGCTTGCCCAAATCTTCCTGACTAATTTAAACATCAAAGAGCCAAGACTTGGAGACTGGAATTTCTTCTTGTTGCAAGCATGCTTGTGTCATCATTCTGTACTCTGTATGTAAAGAGGGACAAATATCTTCTTTTTCTGAAGTGTCAAACCTAATGCATACCTCAGCCACTTCCTTGATCTAATACTAGGCCGTTATCAGAAGCTGTTCGCCTATATCGAGGAAGCTCAGTGAAATCTTCTGAAGAAAAGTGACATTAAAATGGCAAGTAGGGAAAGAAAGTTTCCTAATCTGAATTACTAAATTACTATACATCTCTCAGCAATCCATTTTCCTTCTCATCTCATTAATCTGTCTTTTAGACTACAGTTCTTCTGGGATTAAAAGGGTATCATCTAAAGCAAGCACATCTCAGTGCTAAACCCAGCCAGCAGAAATAGGTAATACATTCAAATTAAACATTTCTGTTCCTCGTGAATATTTTCTTTTATGAAAACATCCTGTGATCTCATTAGCATACAGTCATGTTTAGTATAGCTTCTGGTAGTATACAAAAGAAAAAATGATACATAACCCTTGATTACTCTTGTACTGACTCTTACCTTAAGCCCTGTATTTTAAATTCCATTATAATAGATAGAAGAAAAAAAACCCAAAAGGATAAACATGAACGATTTCTTTACACCCAGCCAAATAATTGTAAACACCTTATTATCAGATTGGAACTAAGAAAGAAATACAATACAATAAAAGAAATCAGAATATTAAAGCTGAGCACAGGTCAACTCAACTCATGGTTTGGTGGTGGTTTTATGCTAATTGCTTTTTTCAAAAAGGAAGCAGAGCTCAAAGTATAGCAATACTCAAGTCACTTGAGATCAGGTTTATGGTTATGAGAAGCTGATGCGGCTCAGAGAGTCACAATGCACTTTGACTGTGTTAATTGCTCATGGAACCACACTTCATCTTTCCAGTGGTGTGATACTATTTCTCCACTCATGCCTACTTCAGACTGTGTCTCTTTAGAGCAAAGCCTGCCAATTCACAGACTGTGCCAAACTTGAGTGCAGTTCTTCGAAAGATTTAGCCCTCTAAGAGGTGAAACCAGCTAACTTAGAACGTAGTACATCACTTTGATTAGAATAATTGTTGTCATCCTCACCAAACATTGACTTGTGGCCCCAGAGGTGCAAAGTCAGAGACTCAAAGATAATTATGCTCAACTCCCATTTGAAGAGTTACATTAAATGAATGTATCAAATTAAATTACTGATCTCTTGAAAGAATATTAATATTGCTCATTGTTGGCCAGCTTCAACTTCTCATATAAAATATCCTCTTAAACACGTCTTCTGTGGAATAACACAGCTGTAAAAGGAGGTGCCAGTGCTAACACAGTAAAACAAAAGAAGTTAAATAGGAAAAATATTCATTCCCATCTTTATACTCATTCTGAAAAATTTGCTTTTTCCTAAGAAAAAGCAGAATAATTTCCTAATGATAAACCTTCTTTTAAAGTGAAAATTCCTTAGCTATCCTTCATCTCTTTTCATCCTCTAGGTGGCCTTCAGGGTAAAGTCTATCCTTCCTGAGAATTGCTGGCTTCTGTGGGTTTTTTAATTTGAACTGCTAAATGGCACCGCTCAAAGCTTAGATTTAAGTGTATTATTGGCAAATTCCTTAATCAGATTGTGGTTAATTCATATAACCTGGAATGCGACTACAAGCCTTTTTAGTCCTGTAGACTTTTGTTTGTTTGCTTGTTCGGTTTGGGGTTGTTTTTTTTTCCATCACCACAATTGTAAATTTTTCAAGTGACAGCAAAATATTGGCCTGTCTTGCACATAAAATTAGTTTACTCCATAGGATCACTAAGAACCAAATTCCTAGAGGTACTGAAGCACTGCAACATTTTCCAGGCAGTACTTAACATTTGGATGTTCTGTAATCTAATAAAATACTTCCTCATTATTTTAGTTTCTTACATAATACAAATGAACTTGAGGAGCATAGGCTGCATGGAATAATTTCACAGTGAACTGCTTAATTTTATGGTAGCCAGCTCTGAGAAGAAGGTGAAGACTGTGCCTCATGACTAAACCATGAAACCTTTGCTGATATTTTTGTTCAGTGTGACATGGAAAAAAGTATTTGAAGTGAAATTTTCTGTGAAGAGGTAGTGAGAAGAGGAGGGTTCCCCGCTGTCCTTTAAAGCCCAAGTGAATTGGGTTTTACCCTTTGACCTCATAAGCATCAGGAGAGAGGAGAAGTGAGGGGAAGTGAGAGGGGAGGGGAAGTGAGATGGGAGGGGAAGTGAAAGGGATGGGAAGAGGAAGGTAGGGAAGGGAAGGTACTTTCTATAACTTTCTTACATACTTGTTTTTAAAGTAATTTTGTATTTCAATTGTTTACTTGTATTAACCATCTGCTGCTATAAAAAGTCATTTGTTGTTTTGATTTTTTATTCTATCTTTGAAAGAAAAGCAGTATTAAAAAAAGGAATTCTGTTGTTAACTGTCTCAAAAGCATTCAGTGTTTATATTTTGCTTGAAAAGGGTCAGAAAGTAAAATCTCTTCAACTCAGTCAACTAATACCAAGAACCAGTCTTATTTTTAGAATTATTTTACCTTGGTATGGAGAACAGCTCAATGCATTTTCATAAAGTCCTTTAGTTTCCATGGCAAATGGGGGTCATTATTTCCTGTTGAAACTGATGGGTTTTACTTAAACTTTAGAAATGCTTTTCATATGCTGCCTACAAGACATGCAGAAACAAATGCTCCAGAGGTCTATTGTTAGTAGCTCTTAGTTCTTAAATCAAAATTTACACAAGGTCAATATAACCTTTCATTAAAGCCTATTGAAAACAATGAATGATATATTGCAGCCAAATAACTGACATTCTTAGCTCGAAATAATAGAATGGCTTTGATTATTAATAAATTAAAAGAAAGGGGGGGAGGGTGGAGGGAAAGAGCAAGAAATTGAGGATTTAACCATGAGAATATATCCAATGCCTCAAAATTTTTTATCTGCAATAAATGAGCAAACGAATAAAGCAAAGTGTTAAAGTTTTATTAGCTGTCTTGCTCAAATCCTTTACAGCAGGTAAAAAATTCCATGTTCTTTACATAGAACTTGTTTGCTCTACTTTGATTTAGCCTTTTCTAGATTATTTTGTGAGGCATACTCACATCTATCTATCTATATTCACAGACAGAATATAGGTCAAATAAAGTAATAACTATTCTAGGAAACACTTGAATATCTGGAGGGTCTGAAATGTGCACATTTTATGCATGTTTAAGGAAAATAAGACAAGAATTTTGATCCCACAAAATGTTACGCCATTCACTTTCCTTGACTCTAATTATGGATCTTTTTATAAGACTGTAGTAAGGAAATAAAGTTCAATAAAAATTTTGTTTTGGTCTGATCCAAAACGTGCAAAACTGAACAGTGCCTTCCCTTCTGTAAGACCATAAGTGGTAGTTTCAAAATACTGTAAAAAGGTGATCTGTTCTCTTCCAAATAATACACAGTGTTCCTGTGGATGCCTTGTTAGCATGCTTTCAGCTGGTATAAATCAGCATGGTGGTTCCCCTAATGGAAATGGAACTGTGACAACTTTTATCAGCTCATTCCTGTGCTCCTCCTCCTCCAAGTGTTGCCTTAAAAACGCTATACACTGAAGTGTCTGGTAGTACTTTGCACTGAGAGAATCAGTGTCAATTGGCATTAACTGAGTCATGCATTTCTTCTGAAGCAAATAGAAAAGCTGTCTTCTGTATGCTTTCCTCTGCATGCCCCAAGCCCAATATATAGAGCTTTTCAAAGGCAAGTGGGAGGCTTGTTGAATGGAAATTATTCCTTTCTCCACACATCCTACATTTCTATCCTTTCTGATACTATTTAATCTATATGAAAATTCTTCAACTGCCTCTTGAGAATGCCAGCACTTCAAATGAGGAGTATTTGATATCACAAGAGTACATGGGACTGGAATCAGGCCTATACATGTTTTTATAGAAACTTACTTATATAGAAACTGGGTACACTGATTTTTATTTGTGTTTCAGCAGGGAAACCAGGGAATATAATAGTTCCACAGATGTAACTGCTTAACAAACAGATCCCTACATGAACAGCTACAGTGTTTAATAAGCCTACAGCGAACAATGTAAATTCTTTGGAGAACAATGTCAAGTCATTTTTCATAGCTATATTCAAATGCTGAAAACAGCAGCTGGATGCCGAGCCAAGGAGGTCAAGAGTGGCAGTGCCTCCTATCAGTGATACAGATATGAGGGGGAAAGACCCATTTCTTCTCTTTGTCCAGTTTTGAGTATCTCATTTATTATACAGTTTCAATAAGCTATGGAAAACAATGAAATCTATCTCACCAACCTCAGTACACATTGGTTTTCCTGTTAAACAATCTAGGCTTGCCCTGAATAAGACAGGTTCCTTTGCATGCTATCCAGTGCTTGCACAGTGTGTTTACCATACCAAAATACCCTTGTCCAACTGACCTGAATGTCAAACATTACAACATGTGTAAGGAGAGAATTAAATAAGCAAACAGATCAAAATTAAAACAAATGCTATGCACTTTTACATTTGCCCCAAATTAGAGTATAGTGTGTCTGTGTCCACATTTTGTCTTACTGCTATTCTAGTTTCCTACATTGCTCTGATAGAACCTAAGTGTTGCAATGCCATTTGCAAGCTCAGAACCTAAAAACCAAAAACCCAAGATAAAACAAACCCCACAATTCCTTCAAAATCTGCTTATTACTTAAGTTTTAGCTTTTCAAAATACCAATATGAGTAATTCTGCTACTAAAAAAGAAGGCAAATATAACAGTATAAAGTACACATTTCTATGAATGGTAGCGAATTTCGTGTTTGCAAAGTGCTACTGCAATGAAAACCTCCACTTCATTGTCCAATAGTAATAAAAGAAGAGTGGACAGAAATTAGAGAAATAATAAGTTCTGTAGATGAAAAAATGGTGCCTAAAATGCAGCTTTCTGAAGTTGTCCGCGTTGTCAGTATCTCTCTCTGAGAAGATATCTAGCTCAGTCCAGCGGATTTTTGAGCCAGTTCTCAGTGGTAGCGGGTTGCTTTATAATTTAGCCACTTTGTCAAGTCAGTCCACTGGAAACATCTCCTTTTGTTTGTTTGTTTGTTTGTTTTGTTTCTTTGGCTTTTTGGTGGACTGTTTTTCTCTGCGCTCCACTCATTAAGCTAAGCTACAGACCAATCACCGTTCCCAGAACTAAAGCAAAGTAAAGAAATGTAAAATGAGAGAATGGGACTCCTCTTGTGGCAACAACCTACACATCCACCAGATAATTCTTAATCAAAAACTAATGGTGTTATGCCCTTCAGACCCCACTTACTTATTTTATTGGAAAGATTTTTTTTTTAAGATATTTCAAAATATGTTTTTCCCTAAAATATATGAGTCTATATATTTGGTATATTTAGCTACTTAATTATATATATATTAAGTTTAAATACTTAGAGAATACTGCATTCTGAGTAGTTAGCAGCATGTCGTTATTACTGTTATTTTCACTTCAAAAGCCGGGCAGATTTTTATGAACAAAGAATAAAATTAGTGTTCCAACCGCATTACACATATAAGGAACAACACATATCAATGTAGAATATAAACTTATAAAAACATTACAATAAATAATTTTATTTCTCAAACCATACTGTTAGAAAATCCTTCCCTTCCCTTCCCTTCCCTTCCCTTCCCTTCCCTTCCCTTCCCTTCCCTTCCCTTCCCTTCCCTTCCCTTCCCT
>VZUI01078716.1:0-11417 GCA_013401135.1 Cettia cetti
GTTTGGGGCCAGGGGGATCATCCCAGGGGATCCCCTCACATCCCAGAGTGTTTAGGGCAGGGGCAGGGTGGGGTTTGGGGCCAGGGGGATCATCCCAGGGGATCCCCTCACATCCCAGAGTGTTTAGGGCAGGGGCAGGGTGGGGTTTGGGGCCAGGGGGATCATCCCAGGGGATCCCCTCACATCCCAGAGTGTTTAGGGCAGGGGCAGGGTGGGGTTTGGGGCCAGGGGGATCATCCCAGGGGATCCCCTCACATCCCAGAGTGTTTAGGGCAGGGGCAGGGTGGGGTTTGTGGCCAGGGGGATCATCCCAGGGGATCCCCTCGCATTCCATTGGCCACGCAGCCCCTCCTGGAGCTCCTGACTGTGGGATTAGGGATGAATCCCCTCTCTGTCGTTATAGGAACACACACTCACTGCCAGGGCAGGAAAAGAATAAGAAAAAGTTTGTTTAGTTCCTTCAGTTTACACAGATTTTGGGCAGTGACCATGGATTGGAGGGTGAGGTTGCCGCCTCTCCAAACACACTGGTCAGACCAGAAACCCATCAAGTTTCTCCTCCCCAAGAGAGGAATGTAGACAATAAGATTCAATCGCATAAAACAATATTTTGTTTACATGAAAGTGCGTGAGAAACTCCATTACAAAAATGTGAATACCAGAAGGCAAAAAATGACCAGGGCAACACCCCCGAAGCAGCATCCTCCACCCCGGGGGGCTCTGTCCCATTTACAGGACAAGGGGGAGTTGAAAGCCCCTGAAAGCCCCTGCTGGGCTCAGGGTCACGGCCACGCAGAGCTCGGGACCGGAGATTTGCCCAAATTTTGCATCCAGGGGTTGCTCAGCGCTTCCCCAGAGCCCCGGGGCAGCCGCACCCTGCCCAGGGAGATCTGCAGGTGATTCGCTGCAGTTTAGGGTGGGAGAGACCCACAGCCCCCTGCTAAACGAGTTCCTCTCGCTAATAAAAAGGTTATTGTAGGAAGTCGAATGGAAATGTATTTGTGTTTAACAATTAAATGTAATTGGCAAGTGCTAATGGCTCTGTGATCGCGAAACTGGGGGAAAAAGCAAAGAGGAAGAAACCAGTTTGAAGGGACTTTATCTAATTTCATTTTAATTAGATCCTTTTTCTAACTGAGTTTCTAATTTTTCAATTAGCAATTAGCAGCTGCAACTCATTCTGAGCGTCACGAGGTGCCAGAGACACTAATTACACCACAGGAGTAGGAGGCTGAAAATGAGAAATAAAATTATCCATGAATGTTATTAGAAGAAAGGAATGATTACATTCTGTAATAATATACTGATGTGAGCCTAATTAGATTGAAGGATTGGGGGGAAAATAGGAGATTTAAAAATGGAGTCTATTTAGGAGCTTACAGGTCACCTTTTTGGCATTAGGAATGGTCAGGTGAGCGTGGCAGGGAGGGCCCTGCAGGCACCAGAAAAGGGGCCGGGGATGCAGGGAGGTCCTGGTGGGATCTCCACATCTCCAGGAGCACAACTTCAGCTCCTATCAGCCGCCTGCACCTTCCCTCTGCCACCCAAACAGGTAAAAGGAAACACAGAAATCCCTTTTTTCCACGACTGAGGGGTTCCAGCAGCCCCCTGTCTCCACCCAGACCCTGAACTTCCCTCAGGACAAGGGAGACTCTGGGGGAGAAAATGATTTATTCCCAGCAAGAGGGGAACCAGAGCAAACCTGGAGAGAGGCAGGGCTGCTCTGAGTCCATTTCTCTCCCCGTTTAAAACACACCAATTTTTCTTTATGAATCAATAATCTCTTACAGTCCATTTAATAAAGGGAGTGACCTCTCTGCAGCTCCAGTGTGCACAACCTGCAGCCTGGAATCACTTCCAGGGAGCCCAGGAATAAATGATTATATCCAAACGTGGTTCTTAATGAAATTTATGAGCCCCATTCATCCCAGCCCCCTATTTGTCTTTATATCTCGCAGCGTTTGCCACTCGTTATGTTCCTCTTTACAATCTGGGCTCCCCGGTTAAGGGCTCTGATTGATGGCTCCTGAAAATCTCCAGTTCCAGGATGGACCAGGAGGGTTTGTGCCACTCTTTCCCCCATTGCTCCTCTCCCTCTCAGCACCTTCTGGGCTGGTGGAGGATGCAGCAGTGGCTCTGTGAGGAGAGGGAGCAGAGCAGGGAATTTAACTCAAATCCTTCCCCAGCAGCTGACAGGAGAGGAAGAGAGAGAGCCCAAGGAGCAGGAGAGCAGCCCCTGCCTTTCCCTGCAGCCCCCACAGCATTCCCTGAGTGCCCAGGGACCCTCCTGAGTGCCCAGGAACATTCCCTGAGTGCCCAGGGACCCTCTGTGAGTGCCCAGGAACATTCCCTGAGTGCCCAGGGACCCTCTGTGAGTGCCCAGGGACCCTCCTGAGTGCCCAGGAACATTCCCTGAGTGCCCAGGGACCCTCCTGAGTGCCCAGGAACATTCCCAGAGTGCCCGGGGACCCTCTGAGTGCCCGGGGGCTCTGCAGCCACAGGCAGAGCTTGGTCCCCATCTCCTCCACGGCTGCCTGGGCAGTGTCACGGATAAAACCAGCCCATAAATTAATCTTGCATTTAGAAGCTGGTTAATAGTTCTGGCCCGTCATCTCCTGCCAGAAATCTGCTGCATCTGCAGAGCTTGAGGGAGTAAAAAGGAAATAAAAAAGAGGGATGAAGTACTCCGGAGCACTCTGCTCTGGTTTGGAGCTGCACAGGCAATATTTCCAAGAGCACCACAATAAATTTGAAAGCCCAACTTTCCAAAAAAAGCCCGTCAATCACCTCAGGCACTTCCACTGCACAGTCATTTAAGATTTCTTTTAAAAATGCAAGAAGCCCTCCCGTTAGCTGTACAAAGCAAGGCAATTTCTTTCTCTGTCCAGATTTTATTCCTCCACCAGGACAAGGCCAGGCTCTCAGCCTGAATGCTCCTTCCTCGTGGCCATCAGAGCCCCCTGCCCAGCCACCCTTGCACTTCACTGCTGGAAAGCCTCGTGGGGCTGGGGACTCGTGCCAGCAAATCCTGGGAGCTTGTGTTTGTTCCCGGGGGCTCTGCAGGGCCAGGCCACAGAACTATTTTAAGGAAAATCATCACTTCAGATCCCATTCAAAAGGCCTCCAAACCTCCAGGAGGCTTCGCTTGTCACACCGATAAAAGATGTAAATAAACAGATGCTTGCCTGGTGGGCTGTTTGCAAAATAAACAAACGCTTTTGGAGGAGAGCTCCTTGGGAGGGGAATTGGCTGTGAATTCAGGCCGGGGATAGCAGCTCAGAGCCCCCAGGGAGGGACAGGCACATCCCTCCCTCCCAGCCCCGGGCCTGCACCTGTTTTTCTCCCTCCCAACCTTTCGAAGAAGCACAAATTCCCAACAAATATTCCCTCCATCTCCCCTGGCACCGAAGGAGCAGGAGCAGCCTGGCCCGTGCCCAGCAATCCCCGTGCACAGCTCCAATTTCCCAGCCTTTGACAGCAATCAGGCCCAGACTGATGGCCCTGCCCTGTGCCTAAATCATTTAGCAACCAACATCTTCTGTCTCCTCCTCGTTATAGAGAAAAAAAAAAAAAAAAGAAAAATTCCAGTAATTTCATTATCCCAAGATGAATAACAGGAAAATCCAGCCAGAGTGATGTTCCTCCAGCTCTGGGGTGGCTCTGCTGAGCCCTTTGTTCCACACAGCCTTCCCTGGGCTCCCTCCACTCACCCAGCACTTTTATGTACTGTTTTTAACTAACTTCAATAGGAAAAGAATGTGTCATGGAGTGTTAAACTTTATGGAAATTCTCCTGGAGAATAACATCATTTCACGGTGCATTACTCCACAATGACCTGGTACTTGAACAATTAATTTTTAAGGTACAGCCTTTCTCTTCCTGTGCTGTGTTTAGTTTTTTTCCTAAACCATCAACAAGGCCAGGATTCCTTTTCTCTCTCTTTATGATCTGAGGAGACAGTTAAAACCTCCCAGCATGTGCTGCACTTCCACAATTCATCATGCAGAATATTCTGTTTGAAAACAGAGTGAGGAAGGGGAACCAAACTGCTCCAGGATTTACCTTAATTATTTCTACCTCATGAATCTGCTGCCATTTCTCAGCCTACCTTATTTTCTGCTGAAAGTCTTCCAGACTTTCCCAGGATGCACCGAAGCCAATCTGTTTATCAGAGAGTGGCAATCTGCTGTGAGCACTCGCTTTTAGGCCTGGCAAACAGCACCCAAAATATTCTCACTGCTCCTGGGGTTTAGATTCCACCTTTCAGTGGTGCCCTCGCACAGATTTCTCAGGTTTAAAATCTCTTCTCCCCCTCCAGCCTTAGCAGCCACCAAAGCATTTTATTTCCACGGGGCAGGACGTGTAACCCAACTTTCCACCTAAGAAAACTGCCAAAAATTTTTCTTTGACTTTATAATTTTTCCATGTCTGTGATTTCTATGGAACTGTGCAAAACAAGGATCAGCAACTCATTGGAGCACGTCCCTTCCAACCCATTTGATTTCATGGGGAAATTAATCAGGCTGAGAAATAACTCTCCTTAATGCTGGACATTATTCTCTTCTGCTACACAAACCTCGTGCCTTAACTCTGCCATCTGAATATTAAATTGGGATCTTTTGGTCTCTGTTCCCTTCAGGGCCCCCTTGCCACCCTTCCTGTGCAATGGATGAGCTCTGTGGTGCCTTCCAAGAGTTTTGGTCATCACACACCCCAGCCTGGAGGGCAGGAGGCTCCCAGGGCAGACCCTGCGTGGATAAATCTGATTTTCCTGCCATTCCCCAGGACCAATTCCAAAAAACAGCTCCAGGTTTGCCCCGTGCCAGCTGGAGCAGGGACAGGAATCCCCTGTGCAGGGCGTGGGCAGAGCCAGGGATGTCCCCTGGCCCTCAGGGGGGAAGGGGACATTTCCAGGCAGTGCCAGCGATGTCCCCTGGCCCTCAGGGGGGAAGGGGACATTTCCAGGCAGAGCCAGCGATGTCCCCTGGCCCTCAGGGCTCTGCCCCAGTGAGGAAGGAGATTTTTTTCCCAGAGCTGGGGTGTTTCCAGGCATGGAAAGGAAGTCAGCAGGGGTTGGGAGCATCCCAGAGCATCACTGTCACCACAGACACTCTGCTGGCAGTGGCAGAGGCAGTGCCAGTGCCAGTGGCAGTCCCACCGAGGGAATTAGAGGCTCTGCCAGGGCTGTGGAGCTCCCTCCTTCCCCAGCAGCTCCTCCGGGCTGCAGGGGGCTGTGGGAGGTGGCAGCTGCCTGCAGCAGCCCCGAGCTCTGCAGTTCCAGGGGGTGCAGTGAAGCTTTGACCCTGAACTCACCCACAGCCCAGGAGCTGCAGCTCCCCCGGCTGCTCCAAACCATTCCTGCCCTGCCAGAGTTGTGTCCAGGGCTGGAGCAGAGAAAGGAGAGGTGGGAAATATTCCCATCACGGGAAAAGGGAGATGAGAGTCAGGAGGAAAAGTCTCTTAAAACAACTTGGCCTGTGAAATGAAGATGTTGTCTGTCACCCAGGGAACGTGTCAGGATGGGTAATTATTCCCAGGCTATTCTCTGGCTCCACCAGCCAAAACATTCACATCAAACTGGAGCACGCAGAGCCTGTCAGTCACAAGCGATTTTTCAGTCTCAGTGACTTTTGATGAAAAATGCAATTTACAAAAAGGAATCAACATTTCCCTTGCAAGACATCAATAAAAGACACTCTCGGAGATGCTCCAGTACCTTCTGAGCTCTGCAGCTCAGATCCCTTAAGCATTTTCCTGATCTGCTGGGATTTGGGCTGGAACACAACTCCCTGCTCTCCCCAGGGCAGAGTCACACGATGGAGCCGTGCACCAGGGAATTCTTCCTGTCCAAGGGACCTCCTGGCACCGGGAATTTTAGCTCCAATTTCGGACTCTGCTTCAGCTCTGGAGCTGCTGAACCTACCTCACGTCCTGCACTGAGAAGTGGATTAGCTTGGAGCTAAAAGCCAGAACAAACCCCTGGAAGAGTGGGGATTGGGGCAGCAAATGGGGATTGGGAACAGCAAAGTGGAGATTGGGGCAGTAAAGTGGGGATTGGGGCAGCAAATGGGGATTGGGGCAGCAAAGTGGGGATTGGGGCAGTAAAGTGGGGATTGGGGCATTAAAGTGGGGATTTGGGCAGTAAAGTGGGGATTGGGGCAGCAAAGTGGGGATTGGGGCAGCAAAGTGGGGATTGGGGCATTAAAGTGGGGATTGGGGCATTAAAGTGGGGATTGGGGCAGCAAAGTGGGGATTGGGGCATTAAAGTGGGGATTTGGGCAGCAAAGTGGGGATTGGGGCAGCGAAGTGGGGATTGGGGCAGCGAAGTGGGGGTTAAACTGTGCTTTGGCAGCTCCTGCAGACCCCAGACAGGTCCCTGAGTTTGGGGTTAGTGGCTGCAGTGGAGGCAGGGCTGTAATTCACACCCAGAGCCCGGCACTAAATCTCAGCCGGGAGTTTCTTTTGTGTTTCTGCCTGCGATTGTGCCGGGAATCGTTTACCCATCGACTTTAACTGCTAATACAGTTCCACGGAATGCAAAGGATAAATCAAAATTACAGGATCATTCAAACTCTGTCTGGGCCGTTGTTTATGTGGCATTTTTCTCCTCCTGCTTCTGCACGGCAGCAGAGACACCATCAAATTATGATATAGTGCAGACACCCACCAACATCTTGGCAAAGTGCTGCCAATAAAACCCAGCACGGTTAATTATTTTCTTAGTTATACAAAGCATAAACACTAATGAAGAGAAAAGACTCTGAGAAAGGGCAGGTACAGCCTATCATCAGATGAGTGATGAAGAAATGAAATCACTTCTAATTAAAATAAGAAAAAAAACTCTCAGAAATGCCTTGATCAGGATGGGACGTGGGAAGGGACAGCTCGGGGGGTGCTGTTTGTGCAAGGCAGAATTCTATTAAGCCAAAAAAAAAATTAAAAAAGAAACAACCAAAATTATGGGAAAAAGAAGCTTTCCATGCAAAGAATAAATGTTTTCCCACTGGAATGCAGGCCTGCAGCAGGCATGGACTGGAGCTCCAGACTGCTGAGAGGGACAGAGGTGTTTCCTGAGGGAAATAAGGAATATTTAGTAACTCATCCTGCCCAGCCAGGAGCTGGAATCTGGCAAAAGGGAAGGGAAGGGAAGCTGCGATGGGAGGCACAAATCAAAGCCCTCTCAGTAAATCAAAGGCTGCTGTTCATTAATCCCAGGTTAGCACACTGCAGGGGAGCAGCAGCTGATTAATGCCCCTCGGAAAGGGCTGAGGGAGGGCTCCGTGCTGCTGCAGGTGATGCTGCAGTGTGTGAGGCAGAGCTGTCACGAGGGAGATGCAGTGATCACCACTGATCAAAGTGGGAAAAGAGGAAGTTTAATTTTTCTTACAACTTATAAAGCTTTCTAGAAATGAGACCACATTGGAAGACTGAGGTTCAACCTTTTCACTTCCGCTGGTCTGAGAAAGTGTCCATCAATTGTCCTTCCACGGAAAGGAACGTAAATAGGATAAAGAATTCTGTGAACATCTTTGTGTTTACATGAAATTCCTGACTCCAAGAACTCGAAAGCTAGGAAGCAAAACAACAGCAGTGCATTCCTGAGCTCCCAACTCCCTGCCCCAGGGATGCTCCTGGGATTCAGAGCTGCTGCAGGTGATGCTGCAGTGCATCCCTGACACCCAGCTCCAGCTGATGCTGCAGTGCATCCCTGACACCCAGCTCCCTGTCCCAGGGATGCTCCTGGGATTATTCCTGGGGCAGGCAGGGGTGCTGCTGAGCCCCTGCACCCACACAGGGAGGGGTCTCTGGCAGCAGAACTTCAGCACCTAGGGGTTCACAGGGAAAAATTCCCCTTTGGAGCCACTGCAGAAATTGGGAACTGCTCCAGCCCTGGGGAAAACTGAGAGGCAGCAAAGAACCGAGGCAGGGAATTCCCTGGAGGTGCAGCTGGGGAGTCCAGACCTGGAGCTCTCAGCCTGAGCGGGGCAGATTCCAGGTGGGGACCCCAAGGCTGCCAAACCCTGCAGTGAGAGTCCCTGGAGGGGGGATTGTGTCAGTGGCTACCCAGGATGATGGAGAAGGCACTTGGATTTACACATCTCAGCTGAGGATAATAACCATAAATGTGTTTAAATGTGAAAACAGAGGCTTTCAGGAATTTACATAAAGATCCTTAACTAATATTGATGAATTTTTAGTGACTTTCACCGAAAACACAGATTTGCCAATAATGGAGTTCAACCTCTCTAGGACACACCATTAAATTTTATAGAGTTCTCCCTCTCTTGAGCACACAGAGCATCATTCCCAGCCAGCAGAATCACCACAAAGCTGCACAATTTATATATGGAATGTATAAAGAAGGATGTAAAGGAAATGGGGATAACTGAGCAGCACTCAATACCAAAATCCACCAGCACAGGTCAGGGGGCAGCAGGAGGACTGGAGGAGTGACTGACTGAGTGGAGCCAAAACCCAAAAAGACAATTGTGAGCAATGTGTCATCATTAGTGTGGGATCTCTGCCTGTGACTCCTGCTATGGATTTCCAGTGCCAACGTCTCTGTGCTGGCGTGTCGAACAAATTAAAGTGACAAAACTCAATATGGAAATTAAGATCATTAACGTTTTAACCAAACTGTCGATATTCTAAAAATTAGCACTGCCAAAGAATCGTCCTGATGAGGACTTGGGGCTTCTCTCAATTAGCTCTGCAGCCCCCTGCCCCTGCCCAGCTGGCTCAGGGGGCAGAGCCCAGCTCCATTTCCTTGGGGATGCTCCCTTTGGGTTTAATTGCTTTGTTTCCTCAGGAAGTTCTGTCCCTGGATTATACTGAGGTTGCCACTAGGACACCGGGGAATCTTGAATTTCTGCTCTGCAGATCCAGGTTTTTAACCCCAGAATCTCGGGGTGGTTTGAGTTGGAAGGGACCTCCAAGATCCTCTCGTGCCGTGGGCAGGGATTGCAGCCAGTGAAGGATTTCTGCTCCATGGATTCACTTCACTGCAATCCTCACAGATTTGTTTTTCTGGAAAGGGCTTTCCCACAACTTTTTGGGTGTCAAAGTCCATCATAATCATCATTTTCATGTTAATTCTTCTATTTCTGACTGCTATTATTTGAAAATCTCTGACTCAGCCACAGCCATCAAAAGCAAAGCCCCAGTAAATGTGATTGTGTGCAGGAAGCTGACAGTGATCCTAACAAAAGATGATCATTAAACATCTCCAATAACAATCCAATAAAACATTTCCCTGTGAAACGTGCAGCAGCAAGTCTGGAGTCGCTTTTACATTCCAGAGGCAAACAGAGCCACGTGCTTCTCCATCAGCTGATGCTCCCTCGTTTCTTTGTGGGGAGGTTTTACAAGTGGGGCAATAACTGATTCATGAGCAAACACCCAGGGAGCGTTTGCATGCCCAGCTCCCGACCTGGAGCTGTTTGTGAGTTTTTTGTGGCTCTCGAAGCTGGGGGAATGGGCTTTTCCTGGAGCCTGGCAGGCCCTGCAGCGAGGGTGGCAGCGCTCTGAGCACGGGCTCTTTATCTCTGACATTTCCTCCAGTGACACAAGGTCAGGCCGGCGATGAACGGCAGAGCAAAGCCATGAAAAATGGATATTAATGAAGTGTGGCTATGAGTAATAACGCCATAAGCAACCCCTGATAACAAACACATTCCCCTAATAACATCTTCAATTACCTTCATTAATGTCTGTCCCTGGCAAAACGTGCAGAGCGGCCCCTCAGGGCCGCAGCCCCGCAGGGTTGGAGCACACTTGGCCGCCTCCCCCGGCTGATCCCAGGCAGTGCTGGGTGATGGATGGCTCTGAGGGGGAGCATCTGCATTTATCATCATTCCTCAGCACCGTCTGCCTCTGTCCTGCCCTCAGGAGCCTGGGATTGGAGTGGGATTGTGGGGAGATGGATGGGCTGAGGGGCAGCAGAGCCTGCCTGGCACACTGGGGCTGCCAGGGGCACTGGGAGCACAGGGGACCCCAAATCTGGGAACCTCCAGGGCAGACAGGAGCTGATCTGGGAACCTCCAGGGCAGACAGGAGCTGCCAGGGGCACTGGGGGCACAGGGGACCCCAAATCTGGGAACCTCCAGGACAAACAGGAGCTGATCTGGGAACCTCCAGGGCACACAGGAGCTGCCAGGGGCACTGGGGGCACAAGACACCCCAAATCTCAGCCCAGCCCATTCCAGCCCAGCCCATTCCAGCCCTGCTCTGCCTGCCCGAGGGAGCTGCTGCGAGGTGCCAGCCAAAGGAGATCCTTCATTGGGGTCTCACCGCAGCGTGGCACCGACACCTCCCTCAGATCGGCCCAAAGCGCAGCCCCGCTCCGGAGAGCGAAATTTCCAAGGAGAGGAGAGGTTATCAGTCAGCAGAGCCTGCGAGGCCCTGACAAAGGAGGGGTAATTAGCGCCTTCTGTGAAAGCATCTTTGGGGATGTGGCCATTATCTCTGTTCCAGGAGGAAATTGAGACTGGAATTTCTGATAACACTCGGAGCTATTCACGGTGAGTGAAGGAGCCTGGAGCAGCAGCAATCCCCTCCCTGCGCACAGCCCCGGGCCATCGATGGCTCCCTCAAGGGGAGAGGAAGGCAGCACAGAACTCATTATTGCTGTGTTTGCCAACATTGCTGTCAGCTCTGGGTTTCTGTTGGCGTGAACCTCAGGGTTAGGGCATTCGGAGTGCAAAAAAAAGCTTCCTCAGAAATTCCTTCCTGGGTATTTTCAAAGATATTCTTCATTGCTGCACATTAAAAACAAAAACAAAAAAAAAAAAAAACAAAAACAAAAACAAAAAAAAAAACCAAAAAACACAACAACACCTGTTTAGAAACTGAAATAAAAATTGTGTAAAAACAAATTCAAGAATGAAGGAAGGGAAACTGTGCAGGCTCTTCTCTGCTCATGGACCTCTGGGTAACGGGAAAGAAAAGCTGAAGGAGATTTTCCTGTCACCACCGAAGCCTTGCCTCGGTATTTTTACAGTAATTTAAATTTAATCAAGTCATCATCCGTAAATTTGCTCTCCTCTCCTTTGAATTGGAAAACGTTGAGTCTGGAGCCCCGCAGCCCGGTGTGATCACAGCGAGGTGTTAATGAGGTGATGTCTCCATCTCCGCCTGCCCGCGGCACACGGGGAACGGCGCGGCTCGGGAACCCCGAGAGCACCGGGAACCCCGGGAACACCGGGAACCCCGAGAGCACCGGGAACCCCGGGAACACCGGGAACCCCGAGAGCACCGGGAACCCCGGGAACCCCGGGAACACCGGGAACCTCGGGAGCACCGGGAACCCCGGGAGCACCGGGAACCCCGGGAACCCCGGGAACACCGGGAACCTCGGGAGCACCGGGAACACCGGGAACCCCGGGAGCACCGGGAACACCGGGAACCTCGGGAGCACC
>VZUI01078720.1:0-10340 GCA_013401135.1 Cettia cetti
ATTTTGGGGTGGATTTGGGGTGAATTTTTGGGTGGATTTGGGGTGGATTTTTGGATGTATCTGCTATCAATTCTGTGGTTTTGGGGTGTTCCCAGCCGGGTGTTTTTGAGGTGAATTTTTGGGTGCATTTTGGGGTGTTTTTGGGGTGGATTTTGGGGTGGATTTTGGGTGTATTTGGGGTGAATTTTTGGATGTTTTTAGGGTGAATTTTTGGGTGAATTTGGGGTGTTTTTGGGGTGAATTTTTGGGTGTATTTGGGGTGGATTTTTGGGGTGTATCTGTGAGTGACTCTGGGTGTTTTTGGGGTGCCCCAGCCGGGTGCTCCCCGACAAGGAGACGCTGCTGGAGGTGGCCCTGGGGGTGGCCTCGGCCATCGCCGCCCGCAGCCCCGTGGCCGTGCAGGGCACCAAGCTCAACCTGCTCTACTCGCGGGACCGGCCCGTCACCGAGGGGCTGCACCACATGGTGGGTGGCCCAAAACCCCAAAAACAGCATTGCTGGCCCCAAAAACCCCAAAAAACGGCGTCACTGGCCCCAAAACCACCAAAAAATGGCGTCACTGCCCCCAAAAACCCCAAAAAACGGCATCACTGGCCCCAAAAACACCAAAAAAAGGCATTGCTGCCCCCAAAACACCAAAAAACGGCATTGCTGGGCCCAAAAACCCCCAAAAACAGTATCACTGCCCCCAAAACCACCAAAAAATGGCGTCACTGCCCCCAAAACCACCAAAAAATGGTATCACTGGCCCCAAAAACCACAAAAAATGGTATCACTGGCACCAAAAAACCCAAAAAATGGTGTCACTGCAACCAAAAACCCCAAAAACGGCGTCGCTGGCCAAAAAAATGGTGTCACTGGCCCCAAAACCCCCAAAAATGGTGTCACTGGCCCCAAAACCCCCAAAAATGGTGTCACTGGCCCAAAAAACCCAAAAAATGGTGCCACTGGCCCCAAAAATGATGTCACTGCCACCAAAAACAATGTCACCAGCCCCAAAAAACCCCAGAAAATGGTGTCACTGCCCCCAAAATGCTGTCACCTCTCCCAGAACCACGGCCACCACCCCTAAACACTGCCCTGTCCCCGTCCCTGTCCCCATCTCCCTCTTCCTGTCTCCCTGTTCTTGTCCCCAAGGGTGTCCCCTGTCCCTGTCCCCACGAGTGTCCCTGTCCCCAGGCCACCTGGAACATGGCCATGCTGCAGACCGAGGACATCCCCAAGTCGGTGCAGGCGGCCCTGGACAAGAAGGGACCCGAGGACATCCCCTTTGCCAAGCTCTGATGTCACCTCGGTGCCACCAGCGTGCCCTTGATGTCACCTCGGTGCCACCAGCGTGCCCTTGATGTCACCTCAGTGCCACCCCTGTGCCCAGTGTCACCTTGCCCGGGCTGTGGAGCCACCTGGGTGTCCCCTGAGTGTCCCCAAGGTGCCCTTCCCCACCCCTGGGTGTCCCCTCAGTGTCCCCAAGGTGCCCTTCCCCACCCCTGGGGCCACCCCGGTGTCCCCCAATAAACGGCTTTGTCCCCAACGTGTCCTTGGCTTGTCATTGAGGGGTCCCTGTGTCCCCAAAGTGTCACCTCGGGGCTCTGGGTGTGTCCCCAAAGTGCCACCCCAGGGGTCCCTGTGTCCCCAAAGTTATTGAGCCAGCTGATGAACAATTAAGAACATTTTTTATCCCTTCCAGGACCCAGATATCAGCTGTTAATGAGCCAGCTGATGAACAATTAAGAACATTTTTTATCCCTTCCAGGACCCAGATATCAGCTGTTAATGAGCCAGCTGATGAACAATTAAGAACATTTTTTTATCCCTTCCAGGACCCAGCTGCTAATGGGCCATCAAGGCTCACTGAGGCAATGACGTCACCCCTTTGTGCTAGGCCCCGCCCAGGGGGAGGAGCCAAGGATTCCTACCTGGATAAAATCCGAGGTTTGGAACAGCTCAGGAGCTTTTTCTCCTCGAGGAAAACTCCAGAACTTTCTACGGGATCATCTCCAGGAGAAATCGGAATTTCCAGCCACAGTTTTCACTGGATTGCTGCTGTCAGGTCGTAAATTTTTTTTTTTTTTTTTTCTTTCTCGTGAGTTAATTATTTCTAAACTTTTAATTGCTGCAGGTAAAATTCCAGGCGGTGGGATTTAGTGAAGAGTTTGAAATTGATTGCTGGGAATAAATTTGGGAGGAGAGGATAGGACAGGGGCAGGATGATGCTGAGATTTTTACCAGCTCCGACCCAAAATGAGGCAGAAAAAGCAGAAAATGCCAATTTTGGGTGGCCCCAGAGCCTCGGGGATCCTCCTCCATCCAGGCAAGGACGGATCCCACAGATCCCAGAGGATTTTGGGGACGGGGGAGCTTTCCCTGAAATCCCCCTGCTGCAGCACCCCTGGGACCCAAAGCAGGGGAATTTGGGGGTGCAGGTGGGTGAGGGAGGGAGAATCCAGCACCAGGGGGCGGCTGCAGGAGGGCGAGGAAAGCACAAAAAAGAGAATTTGGGCAGATTTGGGGCTCTGGTGCCTGGAGAGGGGATTGAGCTGCAGAGACCCCATGAGGAGGGGATCAGGGAGATCACGGAGAGGACAAAAGCGGCTCTGGGAGAGCTGAATTCCCAAAAATCCTCTGGAGCTCGGTACATGCCGAGCCAGCAGGGAGCTGCTCTCAACCCCGGGGCAAAGCTGAGGCTGATCCGCGTGGTGGGAGTGCAAAAGGACCCCATGGAGCCGCCAAAATTCAAAAATAACCAAAAAATCCCCTCGGGGCCGCCCCGTCCCGCGGTGCCTGTGCTGCACTCACCGGGCAGGAGCCCCCCGGGCGTGTCCAGGTGGAAAAATCAAAAAGGTTTTGCTGTTCCCTTGGAGAAGAGGCTGGGTGAGGAGGGCACGGCGCTGAGGGGGGCTCGGATCCAGGGGGGGTCCCAAAATTGGCTGAGGCGCTCGGAGGGGCCGAAGGAAAAGCTCGGGAGGCCGTGGAGCTGCGGGTGGGGCTGGAGAGGAGCGTGGCTGGGAAAGAAAAAGAGAAATTCGAGTTAAAACTGAGAAAATTGGCCCAAAAAACCCAGGAGGGGATGGGAAAATCAGATGGAGAAGGAGCAGGAAGAGCTGGGATCAGAGATGCTGATAAGAGGTGGGAGCTGCAGGGAGATAAGAGCAGAGATAAGAGCAAGGTGATAAGGCCCCACTAGAAATGGAATTAATCACAAATTGATTTACAATCAACCTCGGGGAGATGAGGAGGAAACGGCCCCGAAATTCTCCAGGGCAGGTAAAAATGTAGATAAAATGGGAGAGTTAGGAAAGGGAGGATTTGAGGAGGATCCCTTGGGTTGGGAGAAGGTTCTGGAAGCTGCCAAGCGCCACCGGCCCTGGGCTGAGGAAGAGGAGAGGAGGAAGAGGAGGAGGAAGGTCTGAGGGTGGGGAAGGGGCTGCGGGGTTGGGGCAGAGGGGGTGGGATTTTGGGGTTGGAATTTTGGGGGTTTGAATGTTGGGGTTGGAATTTTTGAGGTTG
Organism: Cettia cetti; assembly: GCA_013401135.1. Lineage (NCBI taxonomy): Eukaryota > Metazoa > Chordata > Aves > Passeriformes > Sylviidae > Cettia > Cettia cetti. Next base: position 3,508 of record VZUI01078720.1, read on the forward strand.
GAATTTTGGGATTTTAATGTTGGGTTTTTAATGTTGAGGTTTGAATTTGGGGGTTTTTAATGTTGGGGTTTGAATTTTGGATTTCAGTTTTGGGGTTTTTAATGTTGGGGTTTTAATGTTGGGGTTTGAATTTCGGGATTTGAATTTTGGGGGTTTGAATGTTGGGATTTTAATACTGGGTTTTTAATGTTGAGGTTGGAGTTTTGGGGTTTTTAATTTTGGGGTTTGAATTTTGGGGTTTTAACAGAGGGGTTTTTAATGAAGGGTTTTGTTATAGATGACATTAATAACTTAGGTCATTTGTGTTAAATGTTATAGTTAAATAATTGCAAACGCGGGAGCTATTAAGTAGTAGTAGTAGTAGTAGTAGTAGTAGTAGTAATAATAATAATAATAATAATAATAATAATAATAATAATAATAATAATAATAATAATAATAATAATTCACCCAGCGACCCCCATGAGAGAGCAGGAGACCCCAGAGCGATGGAGTGGGAGGGACTGAGGGGAATGTGGAAACCAAAAAATTACAAAATGGGGAGATACAGAAAGAATTTTCGAGTTTGACACTTGCACTCTCCAGCTCTCCCAGCGCGCTGCTTGCTTTGTTCTCGCTGAAATAAAAGTTTATCTAATTGGCAATTAATGGTTCAGTTATATCTTTAGCAGGAATGAGGGAATTTCGGGATTAGGAGGCGGGAAAAGCCCTCGGGAACAACATCCCGGGGTTCAGAACTGAGGGGATTCGGGAATTTCGGGATTAGGAGACGGGAAAAGCCCTCGGGGCGCCTCAGGCTCCGCGTCCCCCTCAGGACGCCCAAGATGGCGGCGCGGCCTCACCTCAGCCGACCCCCCCCACGTTCCCGCCCCGCCGCGCGCGGGGCACGACGGGAACCGCCCTCAGCCGGGACCCGCCATTTTCTGCCGGGAAAGGCGGGAAGGGGGAGATCGAAGCCGCCGCAGCCGCACCGCGGGACGCCCACGGTTCCAGCGCCGCCTCCAGCGCCGCTCGCAGGTACCGGCGGCGCGGCGGCGGTGGCGGGGCGGTACCGGGGAGTGGAGGGGGGGAAGTACCGGGAAGGCTCCGGTGCGCGGGGGGGGGGGGGTCGGGGGGAACCGGGGTCGTCTGAGGAGACGGTTCTGCTTAGTCCCGCCTTCCGTGCGGTGCCGCGCGCTGATTGGCCGGGGAGCCGGGACGCGATTGACTGTTTGGCGCGTCAATCAAAGGAGGGCGCGTGATGCCGCCGCCCCGGCGAATCAGCGGGGTCTTCGCGGAGGCTTCTGGGTGCGGTAGTTCGGGGTGGAGCGGGCCCCCGTGCTCAGCCAATCAGGCGCAGGGGCGGAGTCACGTGGCGCGGCGCGGGGTGCTCACGGGAGCTGTAGTCGCCTAGGCCGCGCCAGGATCTCTTCCCGGTTTTCCCGTTTCTCCCGTTTTTTTCCCCCGCCCCCCACGTTTTTCTCCCCGTTTTTCCCGGCGCTTCCAGGCTGTGACGGCCCAGGATGGCTCGCACCAAGCAGACGGCTCGGAAATCCACCGGCGGCAAGGCGCCGCGGAAGCAGCTGGCCACCAAGGCGGCCCGGAAGAGCGCGCCCTCCACGGGGGGCGTCAAGAAACCGCATCGCTACCGGTACCGGGGGGACACCGGGACAGAGGGGACACCGGGGACAGGGGGCTGGGGTCAGCCACAGACTGTCCAGGGGGTGATATCACCCCCAGAGCGGTGAGGGGATCACAGGGGGACATGGGACAGGGAGGGGACACAGGAATGGGGGGACACAGGAATGGGGGGACACAGGAATGGGGGGACACAGGAATGGGGGGGGACAGGTGAGTGACGGGGACAGGGAGGGGGACATGGGGATGCGTGACAGGGACACAGAGGGGACACAGGTGAGTGCCAGGGGACACACAGGTGAGTGACAGGGACAGGGAGGGGACACAGGAACCCAGGCGGGTGACAGGGACACAGAGGGGACACAGGTGAGTGACAGGGAGGGGACACAGGGACACAGGTGAGTGACAGGCACCCAGGTGAGTGAGAGGGACACAGGGGGCGCCCAGGGGTGCCCCGGTGTCCCCAAGGCTGTCCCTTGTCCCCAGCCCCGGCACGGTGGCGCTGCGCGAGATCCGGCGCTACCAGAAATCCACGGAGCTGCTGATCCGGAAGCTTCCGTTCCAGCGGCTGGTGCGGGAGATCGCGCAGGACTTCAAAACAGACCTGCGCTTCCAGAGCGCCGCCATCGGGGCCCTGCAGGTGAGGGGGCACCTGGGCACACCTGGGGACAGCTGGGGACACCTGGGGGCACACCTGGGACACACCTGGGGACAGACAGTGACACCCCAAACTGGGACAGTGACACCCCAGAACAGAGCTGCACTTCCAGAGCGCCGCCATCGGTGTCACCTGTGGTTGTCACCTGTGGTTGTCACCTGTGGGTGTCACCTGTGCCTCAGGTGCCTGTGTCCCTGCTGGGGCTGTGCAAGGCCACAGGGGTGGGACACAGGGGGGTGACGGGTGACGTGTGGGCGTGTCCTCTGTCACACCCGTGACGTCACACCCCTGACATCACACCTGTCCCACCCGTGACGTCACACCTGTGATGTCACACCTGCAGGAGGCCAGCGAGGCGTACCTGGTGGGGCTCTTCGAGGACACCAACCTGTGCGCCATCCACGCCAAGCGCGTCACCATCATGCCCAAGGACATCCAGCTGGCCCGGCGGATCCGCGGCGAGCGCGCCTGAGCCCTCCGGAACCTTCCGGAACCTTCCGGGACCTTCCGGGGAATCCGGGGGGGTCGGCCGGGAATTGGTCGAAACTTTCTGGGAATTTCAGGGAGTTTGTCGGAGCTGGCTGGGAATTTTCTGGGATTTCTCTGGAGTTTCTGGGAATTTTCCAGAATTTTCCAAGAATTTTCCGAGGTTTTTCCAGGAATTTCCAGGAATTTCTGTGATTTTTCCAGAATTTTCTGGGAATTTCTGTGAATTTTCCAGGAATTTTCTGGGAATTTCTGTGAATTTTCCAGGAATTTTCTGGGAATTTTCCTGTGAATTTTCCACGAATTTTCTGTGAGTTTTCCAGAATTTTCCAGGAACTTCTGTGAATTTCCAAGAATTTTCCAGGAATTCCCATTAATTTTCCAGGAATTTTCCCAGGAATATTTCTGTGAATTTTCCCAGGAATATTTCTGTGAATTTCCAGAGGAATTCCTGTGAATTTCCAGAATTTTCCAGGAATATTTCAGGAACTTCCTGTGAATTTTCCAGGAATTCAATTTCAAGAATTTTTCTGGGAATTTTCAGAGGAATTCCTGTGATTTTTTTTTTATTTTTCCCAGAAATTTCCAGGAATTTTTCAGGAATTTTCCGTGATTTTCCCAGGAATTTTCTGAAAATTTCCCGGAATTTTAGGATTTCTCCCAGAATTTCCCTGAATTTCTGGAATTTTCCGGGATTTTCCCAGGGATTTTCTGGAATTTTCCCAGAATTTCCGAGGAATTTTCTGGAATTTTCCCAGAATTTTGGGAAATTTTCCAGAATTTCCCAGGATTTTTCCGGAATTTTCCGTGATTTTCCCTGGAATTTTCTGGAATTTTCCCTGAATTTTAGGATTTCTCCCAGAATTTCTGGAATTTTCCGTGATTTCCCTGGAATTTCAGGAATTTTCTCGGAATTTCCGAGGAATTTTCCCAGAATTTTGGGAAATTTTCCAGGATTTTCCCAGAATTTCAAGATTTCTCCCAGAATTTCTGGAATTTTCCGTGATTTTCCCAGGAATTTTCTGGAATTTTCCCAGAATTTTGGGAAATTTCCCAGGATTTTCCCAAAAATTCCGGATTTTTCCCAGAATTTCCCAGAATTTTGGGGCGATTTCCTCCCTTTTTTGTACACTCGGGGTCCCGGGCGGGATTTGGGGGTTCCTGGTTTTCTACGCGAGGATTTTGGGGTGAAAATTTGGGAATTTGGGGACGACGGGGGGGGGGGGGGAAAAAGAAAAAGGGGGAATTTGGGGGTGGGGGATTGGGAATTTTGGGGGGAAAATCGGGAATTTGGGGAGGGGTTCCGGGGGTCGCCCCCGTCCTGTCGGAATAAAGAAAATCCCACAAAAAAATCCCGGAGTTCTCAGAGTTCTTCCCAAATTTTCGGGGTTTTAGCCCAAAATTTGGGGGTGGGGAGGGGTTAATTAGGGGCTGGGGGGGTTAATTCCCTTTTTTCCTCCCAAAATTCCCTTTTTTTATCCCAAAATTCCCTTTTTTTTCTCCCCAAAATTCCCATTTTTTCCTCCCCAAAATTCCCATTTTTTTCCTCCCCAAATCCTGTTTTTTTCTCCCAAATTCCATTTTTTTCTCCCAAGTTCCCGTTTTTTTGCCAAAATTCCATTTTTATCCCAAAATTCCTTTTTTTCTCCCCAATTCCCATTTTTTCTCCCCAAATCCCCATTTTTCCTCCCAAAATTCCCATTTTTCCCTCCCAAAATTCTGTTTTTAATCCCCAAATCCCCATTTTTCTCCCCAAATCCCATTTTTCATCCCAAAATTCCAGTTTTTCTCCCAAAATTCCATTTTTTTCTCCCAAACGCCGCATTTTCTCTCCCAAATTCCATTTTTAATCCCAAATTCCCATTTTTTTCCTCCCCGAATTCCATTTTCTTTCTCAAAAATTCCCATTTTTTCATCCCAAAATTCTGTTTTTAATCCCCAAATTCCCATTTTTTCATCCCAATTTCCATTTTTTCCCAAATTCCCATTTTTCATCCCAAAATTCCATTTTCTTTCTCAAAAATTCCCATTTTTTTCTTCCCAAATCCCTTTTTTTTCCTCCCAAATTCCCATTTTTCATCCCAAAATTCCATTTTTTTTCCTCCCAAACTCCGCATTTTCTCTCTAAAAATGCCATTTTTCATCCCAAAATTCCAGTTTTTTCTCCCTGATTCCCATTTTTAATCCCGAATTTCCATTTTTTTCATCCCAAAATTCCATTTTTTTTCCCGACCTCGGCGGGGCCGGGGATGATCCCGGGCCGTTGATGGTTCCTGACAGCCCCGGGTAAAATTATCCCGAAAATCCCGATTAGGGGGGAGGGGCGGGGGGGGGAGGGGCAGAGGGGGGAGGGGAGGGCTCCCGGGGGAAAAATAAATATAAAAAATAAAATAGAAATTAAAAATAAAATAGAAATACAAAATGTAAATCTAAATTTAAATATGTAAATATAAAATAGAAATTCAAAATAAAATAGAAATACAAAATAAAATAGAAATACAAAATATAAATCTAAATTTAAATGTAAATGTAGAATTAAATATATAGAATTAAATATAAATATAAAATAAAATAGAAATAGAAATTAAAATAGAAATACAAAATGTAAATCTAAATTTAAATGTAAATGTAAATATAAAATAGAAATTAAAAATAAAATAGAAATTAAAAATAAAAATACAAAATATAAATGTAAATTTAAATGTAAATGTAAATATAAATGTAAATATAGAATTAAATATAAATATAAAATAAAATAGAAATACAAAATCTAAATCTAAATTTTAATGTAAATGTAAATGTAAATATAGAATTAAATATAAATATAAAATTAAATTGAAAATGAAAATGAAATAGAAACAGAAACAGAAATATAAAATTAAATATAAATATAAATATAAATATAAATACAAAATTTAATTGAAAATGAAAATGAAATAGAAATAAAAAATAAAATTAAAATTTAAAATTAAAATTAAAAATTAAAACATTTTGATTTTAAAATCTGAATTTTCCCCCCAGTCCGGGTGCATTCCTATGGAAAGATTCTGATAAGTTTCTAAATTAAATTTAAAATTAAAATATTCATATAAAAATCCAATTTTTTCCCCCAATCCCGGTGGATTTCTATGGAAAGATCCCGAATTTTTATAAATTATAACTAAAACTAAAACTAAAATTAAAATATTCATATAAAAATCCGAATTTTCTATAGAAATATCCCAATTTTTTTATAAATTAAAATTAAATTAAATTAAAACCAAGAAATATTTATAAATATCCAAACTTTCCCCCAGTCCTGGAGCGATTCCCATGGAAATATCCCCATTTTTTTCATATAAAATTTAAAAATATTTCCATAAAAATACCCAATTTCAATATTTCCCCCCCAAATTTCGCTTCCCTGAAATCCCCAAATTTTTTTTGGGGGGGGGGGGTCCTGCCCCTCCCCCCCTTCCCAAGCCCCTCCCCCACCCCAAATAATCCAATTTATTCCCAAATAATTCAATTTATTCCCAAATAATTCAATTTATTTCCATTTATTCCCTCTTTTTTCCAATATTTTCCCCCCAAATCCCCAAATTTCGCTTCCCTGAAATCCCAAAATTTTTTTTGGGGGGGGGTCCTGCCCCTCCCCCCCCCTTTCCCCTCCCCCTCCCCCCCCCGCGGGGCCGGATTTGGGTTAATCCCCCCCAAATCCGCCGCTCCACAAAACAAAAACAACCCCGGCCGCCCCTCCCCCACCCCCAGGAATTCCAGGACCCCCCCAAAAAAATATTTTAATTTTTTTTTTTTTTTTTGTGAGAAAACCCCAAAATTTGAGAACTTTTGGACAATTTTTGGATTTTTTTTTTCTTTTCCCCCCCACCCTAAAATTCCTAAAAAAAATTCCCAAAATTCCCGCGCGGGTTCTCCCCTCCCCCTCCCCCTCCCCCCGTCCCCTCAAACCTTTCCCGACTTTTTTCCCCAAATTTTGGGGAATTTTTTTTTTTCCCCAAAATTTTGGGGAGGATTTTTTTGGGGGTGGGGGGGGGGAAATTCTGTTTGAAATCCCCCCCCCCCCCCCCCCTTT
>VZUI01078741.1:0-88863 GCA_013401135.1 Cettia cetti
TCCCAGTTTATATCGAGGTGAGAATGCTTGGCTCATCCCCCTGGGCGGAGCATCTCACAATGGGATTATGAGTCATATGGGAGGTCCTTGATGGCCCATTAAAGAGAGATAGCTCCCAGAGGGAGTTATCTATGAGTCATGGGCAAGGCATTGATGGGCCATTAACAGAAAATAGCTCAGGGGGTTTGGGAAGAGCACTGCTCCAACAATTGGATTTATCAGTTCGTGAAGATAGTGATAGAATACATTCCACACCATAACCCAGGACAATACTCTTCTGCTAGCCTTCAGTAGATTTGTAAAAACCTTCCCCAGCACAAAGACAAAATGTCAGCAATATGCCCTCATCCAAAGAAAACTAAAGTCAGTGCCAGAGTAAACACTTGTTCTTCAAAAGAATTTGCCATCTAGAGGTAGTTTCAAAGTCCCTTTATTAATGTAACATCTATCCAGTAGCAAAGAAAAAAGCTATGAAAAATGGACTATGCAGCATATTCTTCCAAAAATGAAAAGGACTCAGTAGTCTCTGTCCCTAATTAGGAAGGTTTCCAATAGTTCCAATGAAATCATAGTTTTGTGGACTTCAAAACTCTGTCCTTGAATTATTAGCAAGTGCATTTGAGATCCACATGACGTAATAGCATAAAAGAAGCATATGCTAATCAATCATTTTATCATGACCAGGAAGTTGTTTAAGTAGCTATGCCACCTGTCCCCCTTGACCACATACCATAGATGAAAGTCTGGTGGTGCTGGTGTTTTTAACTTTTTTTTAGGAATATATCTGCATTTAATGAGTGTCTTAATCCTGGTGACCAGTGGCAGCCAGACACCACTGCCATCAAATCCCAGCTGTTACTGACATGAGTATACAGTATACAGCTTGAAATTACTGTTCTCATTGATACTTTAGATATTGCTATGTCACAAGGGCATATTTCATTCTGTTGCTCAAAGTTCCTTAAAGCTTTCCAATCAACAGATCTTCAACTTTAGAACTGAAGTAAGTCACAAGCTGAGACCTCTCTGATCTTGTAGTTCTCCACTGATATACTTGTTCTACAATCAGTAAATTTAAATACTACACTCCTTTTCTAATAACATATACCTAAGAAGCAGAATCTTACTACACTGCTGTGATCTGTACTGAACGGAACTTACAACTATAAAAGAACAAATACAACCCACCCCCCAATAATAGTAAAAAGGCTCCCATCTTTTTCTATAGAAAGTCTTTATTTTGACTATATCTTCTAAAGATCTAATGTCAGTTAAGTTTCGCCTTTTTAAATGTCATTAAATTGATTGTATACATACACATACAAAAGAAAAAAAAAAAAAAACCTGAAAGAAAATCCTTCATATTAACTCTGTCAGGAACATACTGCAAATCAACCAAATCTTGAGTAGGGAGAAAAAAAGAGAATGATTTCCACATTTTCCAGCAGTTTAAACTCCTTCTGTATTCTCTAATTTCAAACTTCTGGCATGGCACAGATTAGGAAGACAGTCTGGTTTATTTCTCATCTGTTAACCTTAAGTTCATAGCACAATCTATAAATCCAAGCCGAGCTTTTGGTAGCATTCCGAGCTTCTGTTTTCACTGCTTGGTTGTCAGAAGCATCTGGAATTTCTTTCCAATGGACCTGCTGTTCACAGGCACAAGGAAAACCTTTAAAAATCTACCTATGTATCCAGGTTATTTATGACAGAAGTCTGCCTCAGCATTATAAGTAATATCACATAATGATATATGCATATAGTAACAAAAATGTTCAAGTATTAGTAGTCAGTGCCTTAAAGGTCAGTTTCCACATCTTTTCCAGTACATATAGGACCTTTCCTAATCTTTCAGTATTTTTGCCATAAACATCTGCACATGTGCTATTAAATATGTACTATCTTATGGTCAGCTTGTTTTACAAAATGGCTTAATTATGCAAAAAGGCCAAGCTGACATCTTGGCCTTATTAAAATTCTAGAAAAAAAAAAAGATTAAGCATAACCTTCAACTTTAATGCAACTAGGACATCAGATAGCATAGAACATGTAAATGCAGTATATATACAACAGGAGCTTCTCTCAGGAATGAATGAAAAGATCAGGCAGAAAATGGAAAGTGGAGCCTGAATAGGTCAAATTATCTGCTCATGGAGTAAAGCACACCTTCTAATGCTGAGTAACCGTATTACCTAAAGAAAGTACAGCTTCATGCCCTGACAAAATGACACAGAAAAGCACTGTGAGGTACAAATGACTCAGCTTGAATCAGAGCCTTCTAATTTTGAGTAGATAGGCAAAAAATCTCAAATCACGATCAGATAGTTTGCTGGAGAAGGAAAATGACTGTGCAGATGAACTATGAGAAGAGGTAATTCTGCAGTGCTGTTACTGCATCTTCTTTACTCAGACCTTCTTGTCCACAGCAGTCAGTCACTAAACTTGTATTCAGGGTCCTCAGCTACTCTTCCTTCCATCATTCTGGTGCATAGCAGCACACACACCTACTCCTGCCTCCAAGAAAAAGGATTGCAGAATCACATGCCTTCCAGCATACATGAACACGTACTTGCAGCTGAGGTGCATGGAAAGAATCCAGATTTTCATAGGCAGAACCACTGATTGAATCTTTCTAATTGTTTTAAATTTCTCTGATTACTTTCATCCTGCATCACCTAGCATACCAAGTTACTTCTGCTACAATTATATAGTACTATTGCTATAGTAGTACTTTATAAAGTTCAGTAGCCGTACTGGTGGACTGTGCAATTTTTTTCCCCTCTACACAGCAGATAAAATTGGTAGTCTCCTAACAAGAAAAAAAAATTAAAGCCAGTTGTTGTCAGCTTTGTAAAGACTACAATCGACAATTTCTTTGCATGCTGTTAAAATAATAATAATGAACAGAAGTTGGTGCTATATTTGTAAAGTGATAGCTTAAAATAAACAATTTAGAAGCTTTGTCAATTGGGTCTTAGGAGAGCAGAGTGCAGAGAGGAGCTCAAATGTTGGGCTTTGAGGCAATGTTTGGTTTTTCATTGAAAATGGGAAAAGTTTCAAAAGGATCTTGACCTGAATTCAGAAACACACAGGGCATATTCAAAATATAGATAATAATTGGCCAAAATGCAGGCAGCCCAGTGAAATAAAATGACTACTTGCTGCAAAACCTTTCACTGATTTTAAGTAATTTCTGCACAGCACAAAAAGTCGAAATGGATATCTTGGCAGGAGCACTAAATATATTGCAAAGTTTTTTGTTACAACAGGGAATAAATGTTACCTGAATTTAGAATATTCTCCTAAATTTACATTTACACAAGCCATACAGCAAATAAATTGCATACAAAATAGTATTATAATATATTTTATGGCCCATGATACCCTAGATTATTATTCTAAATAGAAGTTCATGTCATACTTTATGGAGTGAACTACTTATAATGAGTTTTCTTCATTGCTCCACAAATGATTATATCAATATTTCTCTCATAACACATCTCTATTGAACTTTTTTTCTTAACCTGCAAAGGGCAAAGATTCACAGACACATTGCTTCCATTAAATTCTCCCTCTTCAAGATGAAGATTGGTTTTGGTGCTGTTCTCTTCCCATACCTGGTCGAGCCAGACGTATCAGAGATATGTAAACGTCATGGCAGTCTCGTTCCTGAGGGATCACTAGCTGGATGACCTGGAAGTTCTTGCAGCGGATCAGTAACGGGCAACCAGTGGCAGTGGTGGCTTGCTTCTCAATAGAGGAAATTTGGCTGTGGAGAACCTGAGGGGAATTGAAAAGAGTTATGCTAGTCAAATCTTTAAGAAGAAAATTATTTATAATGATGTGCCAGAGCAGGCATAGTAGCTTCCACCACTGTTTCAGAAAACTCTCATGCTCCTCCTCTTGTGGATTGGTTCCTATACCCAGCTTCAGGCTCAAGCAGCTTGATACTTCACCTGCAGACAAAGAGGCATTTCTGGAGCATTTCAGCTGCTCAAACATCAGCGTTACCCAAAGCTTTTTGTTTGTTTGCTTTAGTGCAAGCTAGTGGTTGTCAAAGCTCTTTTCATCTATTTGCACAGTGAAAAGATGAGCCAGCATCAGTTACATAAGGCTAAAATATTGTGCCTCCTCACAGGCAGAATGGTAATGCTGATATAATTTTAAATACTGCATCAAATGAGATGAAATATTACAATAAAAATCTGGTAAGGAATAGTGGGGTCAAAGGAAGATGGAGTTAATTAGTGCAAAAATGGACAAGGGGTGCAAATTAAGCTACCTAAAAGGCTTTCAAATCTATGATGCCGAGCAATAGCTGTGCCCATAAGTGTACATGTGTGCTGGTTTTGGCTGGGGTAGAGTTAATTTCCTTCACAGTGGCTGACATGGGGCTGTGGTTTGGATTTGCACTGAACAGGGAGTTGATAGTATAGACAAGGCTTTGTTACTGCTTGCACAGAGCCAAGGCCTTCTGCAACGTTGGCAAGGAAACTGAGAGTGCATGGGGGGCTAGGAGGAGACAAAGCCAGGACAGGTGACCCCAAATGACCAAAGGGATATTCCAGGCCATGGGACATCCTGCTCAGTACATACTGGAAGGAAGCAGGAAGCAGGGCACATTTGGAGTGATGACATTCACCTTCCCAAGTTACTGTTACGTGTGATGGGGCCCTGCTCTCCTCGGGATGGCTCAACACCTGCCTGCCCATGGGAAGCAGTAAATTCATTCCTTGTTTTGTTTTGCTTGCATGGCTTTTGCTTTCCCTAGTAAACCGTCTTTATCTTAACCCTCAAGTTTTCTACCTTTTACCTTTTAGCTTCTCTCCCTGATTCTGCTGGTTGGGGGAGTGAGTGAGTGGCTGCCTGGGGCTTGGTCAATGGCTGGGGTTAAACTGCAAGAAAATGCAATGTATGTTGTCAACCCATCAAAACGGTTAATTCAAAATTCTACTTTATAAAAAAAATTAAAGCATTAAACCAACAAAATCACTGATTCAACATTAGCAGTAAGGGAGAAGGCCAAGAATAGTCAGAGCCAAGGAAGTAGTTCACACTCAAGGCATTTCTCCTTAGTTCTTCCTGGATGATACAACATGGATGGAGCAACAGTACAGTTTACAGCAGCTGTTCCTCAGTCAATCACATGTGGTGTTCTATCCCTCTTACTATAGTGTAATATAAAGAATCCACTGAAAATTTTTGAAAATTACTAGGCTGGGACTTCACATGGCCTCATAAAAGCATCCATATAAACCAATTAACTATTTTTAAAGTGTTTTGGAGGTAATTTCCAAATTAGCATCAGTAAAGTGCCATGCACTTACAACTAATTGAAGTAATAAAAATTCATACCCAGGTTTCTTTGCGAGTTTCAGAACCATTCTCCACAAATATGACATGGGTAGCTGTTAAATACAAGGTTCCCACCACAGCTCTTCTTGAAGATAAACGATCAAGTAACCTAACATTTTCCACCTATACAAGAAAGTGACAGAGGAAAAAAAAAAAAAGAAATAATTAGGCTATGACAGAAAGCTCAATAGTGAGAGCTCAATGTTCACATTTTGTCTATTACAAAGTTCTTTTCAGCACATTAATTATCAAAGTATAACCATATGAGAAAATGTGAATATATTATGTGATCTATTTCCAGATCTTCTGTAATGTTCCTCTTTTCTCCTCTCTTATGGTACCTTTGTATCCAAAAACCTGCCACTCCCAAAGAAAATTTCTCACTTGAGCTCTTCGTTGTGATCTCATCTTATCAAAACCCTGTGACATCAAGGCAGGGCCTGTCCTTCAGCTAACTCCATTCAGGCCATTCCAGCTAAATTAATAATAATAAGTAGGAGATAATAGTGGTAGAGTGTCTTTCTTCAATGGGTCTCAATCAGGCAAATTTTCCTTCATGCAAATCTCTGCTAAGATTTAAAACAATGTTAAAAGAGTTAAAAGAGTTTAAAAGTCTTAAAAAGAAACATTTTGATGTTGGTCCCTACATTCCTGCTAGGGCTGACAGCAGAGGTCACACTGGAAGTTTTTGCCTCCAATAACTTTTCAATGGGACTCAAGAACTCCATTCTCACTGCTCTCTCACCTTGGGCACAAAATGGGCATTCTCCCTTTGCTGCACTCTTGACAACAGGAGAGTCCATAACACATTATTAACTCTCAGATCACCAGCTTGTGACTCATACATCATTAGTATTTTGTATATGGCATGTGCTATAGGCACCTATTAGGGGTAGGAACTAGATGACCTTTAAGATCCCTTTGAATACAACCTGTTCTAGGCTTCTATGATTTCTGACAGCAAAACTAGAATAATAAAAAATCAACAAGTTGAATATTCAGTGGGATAAAACCTGCCCAAAACTCACAAATTTGCTACCATAGGTTTTGATGGATCTCCCACTACAACAATTTTAAAACTAATATTAGTAGATTTTTCTGAAAAACAGAATCCCAGCATCAGAGAATTACATATTTGCAATGTGTATTCCAAATACATTGCACTATTTTAAAAATAGGAATAAAGAAAATCTTAAAATGAAAATAAACCAGTTTAGCAGCAAAATGCTTAAAATCAAACAATTATTAAAGCAGTCATCTCCCTCAAGGCTGGTTATAATCTGTTTTAAACAAAAATAAAACTATTTATTTAAACAAAAAAAAAAACCTGCTAGAAAGCATGGATGAAATCTTTTCCCAGGGCCATCTACTTCAGAGGTCATGTATTGGCTTGAGAAGGAATGGAAGAAACACAATATTAATCCAGCAAGCATTCAGCAGCAAGCAAAAGAGGAGGGATGATACAAAAGAAAAATGCAGGCAGCGCCCTTCTGAAAGGGACCCACAAAACCAATAAAAATCAGCACTGTCTGGGTGAAGAAAGGTCCCTGCCCTGCAGTCCAGCCAACAAGGACTCTGCTGCACAGGCACTGATCTTGCACAAGGCACTCATCACCCTCCCCAGCCCACAGAGTGAGCTAGCAGGGGCCATGAAACACAAGCAAAGCAGGCATCCTCACAGCAAAGCAGGGCTGAGGGATGAATTTCCAGACCTCCTAGGTCACATCCTTCCCCACTCATCAATCACAGACCCATGACTGAAAAATGCTAACCAACAAAGCTCCTCTGTGGTCATGGTTTGGGCTTTTTTTTTTTGTTTTTTAACACAGAGCTACAAATAAATTAAAGGTTGGATCTGAATGAATAGGAACAGTTGCAGTAAGAGCTGTGTGGTTAGTCTGATTTCATCAAAGCAAATGTGGGGGCTCCACCGGGGGGAGATGAGAATTCACCTCTCCCTGCAGTTTGTCTCTCAAGAACAGACAGTTACAGCAGCTGAGGGAGAATGTAAGAAGAGTGAGGCAGGCATGTACTCACGCTCCCTCAGGATCTCAGCCCAGCTCTGGGGCCTTCCTAAGATGATGTCACACTTTTTAATAGCCATAACTGTACTTATGTTCCAATTAAATTTATTAAATAAAATTTTGCATATCTGTAACTTATTGGCATCCATAACGCCCTGTGAGAGTAATCTTCACATTTCAGCTATACACTGTACAATAAAATCTCTTCCTTCTACTCTTTTTGAATCTGTCACCAGTAATGTGCCACACATGCTGTTACAGATCCTTCCCTCTGTCCTCGTGTTCCAAGAGTGAAGAGCCCAACTTTACACAGTTGTGACCTTTATGGAAGCTATTCCAGACAAGCTCTTCCACACTTTTGATTATTCTGCATAAGGCCTACTTCCTAAGAAAAGGCCAAAAGTGCAAACAGAATTGAAAAGTTGGATGTACAACAGGCTTTTGTAGTTTGTGTAGAGGAATACTGAGGTTTGCTGTTTTGCTTTTTATTTAGTCTTTAAAAGTTCTCAAACATTGCTTGCTTTTTTGTCCTCTACTGAACACAGTGGGGTTTGGGTTTGTTTTGGGGGTGGTTTTGGTTTGTTCGTTTTTTTAGAACTAGCAAATATAACTCTTAGTCATAACATATCTCTCTAACATAAGATCTACCCCATGTGTATTATATTTATTAATGATAAATTTAGTTCATCAGTATAATGAGGCATTGATCAATCTTAGATTTCATTCTGCTGATCAAAGGACTCAGAGAATGAGCCTTCTTTCTTCTTCTGCACTCTCCCAATCAGGAAAAGAAAGCCATGTGTCTTTAAACCTAGAGTTTGGGAATAGAGGGGATGGGAATATGTTAATTTTCACAGGAGGGGAACACGCATTACAATTAGTTTTTCTATCTAAAAAGTCACAGCATGCTGAGAAATCAGCATTAATAGCAAAATTTATATCAGAAAGATATAATAATTAATTTTCTTTCCTTTCCCCTAAACAAATGCTTCACTTTTTCACCAAAACAACTGTAGATGTTATCGGAGAATGTAGGAAATTATGTATGTACTGAGACATGTCAGGAAAAAGCATAGAGGCCATGCACAGTTGTTCACCTAAAATGAACAGCTGGTGTGAGAGACCAGATTGGAAAACTCAAGTCTGTAAAGCTGAGAGCTGGAAGACTGCAAGGAGATAAAAGGAAAGCAATAGCCAAGGCAGTCTAGAGAAGGGAATCTAAGTAAAACTTCAATCATTTAAATAATTAATTTGAAGATCTTGCCTATCTCTTTTTTTTTTCCTTTTTATTTCCTGATGGCTGTGGTTGTCTTGGCATAAAGAAGAGACCACCAGGAGATTTATTTCAATGACTACAACTGCTTACATGGAGATAAATAAAGTTACCCAGAAACTCCATTTCCAATGCAACACAGATGACAGAAAAAAGGATGTAAAAATAGAAGTTAAAGGGAACACAGATTAAGAACAGATGGAAGGCACTTCATACTCAGAGAATAAACATGACAAATAACTTATGAACAAAGTTGCCAAGAGGTCACTCAAGAAAAAAAGTCATATTAGGGAAAATCATGGGCTAAAGTTTTATTCAGGCACAACTCCCACCAGTTTCAATGGGACTCCCACCTAAGAAAGAAAGCATTTGGAAAAGTTTGCATGCCAAAATATTGTTCCTAAAAATATTCATGTACCCTAATTTGTTTTCATTTTTAGTTTAGAGAACTTTTTTAATAAGCTTTGACTGCATGGCCCATTTTTGAATGCTTTTTGAATATGCTACCTTCGTCCTCACTTCTTTAAGCTGTTTCAGTGTCTCCAAACATGTCAGCATTGCACGGCAGTGCAGAAGTTCCTGCTACTATTTCAGGCTGTTCACAGCTCCACATGGGAAAGCTTTTTCAGATAAATGCAGGATGAGTTCTGACTGTGGGCTCAGACTGAACAGGAGAGAGAAGCATGGCAGATTGGCCAGAACTGGAGCTTCCTGTCACAGCAAAGCTCATGTGCAGCACGGAGATGCTGCCTGACACAAAATGGTCTCTACTGTAGAATTTTCCAATAAAATGAACTATGAAAAAAAATCTCAAAGAGCTTTTTTTTCCTCACTTCATAGGTTTTAAGTCTATGTGTTTGCTTCCTATGCATTACCTAACCTGAAGTAGAAGGCACTTGAACAGCTGTTTCTGCCATGGTCATCACTGACCTGCCCATTGTCACTGAGCATCTTGAAGAAGCTGAAAAGCCTATTTGTCAGCCAAGAACAAAAGAGACCAGCTCCCATACCCAAGTGTTCCCCGTTCCTTTAGGAAGAACCCTGACTAATTCCTCTCCTCTAATTCCTTATCCCAAGAAGGAGAAAGGCCAGAAAACCCTCCTAGCCAGGAGAAAGCTGCCTATTGAAGGTAAGCAAGGAATGTCCTCACTCAGGCCACATCCTCAGGAGCTTCTTTATTGTTTAGACAGTTGAAATTCATTGCTCTGCAACAACCGGTGAAAGCAAGTTTCATGTAAAAGCTAATAAAGTACCTTGAAATTTGGCTGTACAAACGAGTTTCAGTGATTCTTCAAGGATAAAGAAAGGCCACTTTCACAAACATCTCTGCTGCTGAAGAAGTTGACCCAAAGCTAAGGCTGGGCCCTAGGGGCACACACTTAGCCCTACAAAGGCTTCTTCTTGTCTATCCCCTTGGGCTCCTAGACTGACCAGGGATTTCTGCTGCCTTCCCTATTCTCCTTATGAGGTTACACACATGAGTAAGAGCAAGAAGAAACTGCATCCTGGGAATTCATGACAGGACTCTCACTGGCCTCAGCACCACAGGCAGACAAAAGCTAAGGGAAGAGCTTGTGAAAGCCAAAAGCCTGAGCCTAATGAGAAAAAAAGGAGCACAGCTGGTATGGTTTGAGGCCAAGTGGAATATTTGAGCTTTCTTCACCCTGGTTGACCCCAGCTATCCATGTGTTTAACATAATTCCTGAGAGTGAAAAAAACAACATGTAAAAGACCAAATGCTATTACTTTTTTTTCAACACAATAATAGTAGTGTTGTACTTGTTAAACAAAACATACAATAAGTGATTTTTTTTGACTGATTTTGGAGCAAGAATAAAAGAAAACTGAATTGCCAGTTAATGTTGCCTTTTAATGTGGTTTCTATTCTATTTCATAAGAATCATAAAAACTGTACTTGATGCATGTTACTTTTTTTATTTTTCCCTCTCTGAAAAGATGTCCCAAGTGCAGTAAAATAATGCACAGTCTATGAAGTTAGATGGTCGCATATGTCAGAATACTCAAACAAGGCCAAAAGTAAATCATTAAATTTAAGCAAAGACACCTTAAGATATGCACTGTATAAACTTTCCTCAGGGTAAATCTGGCAGGATGAGGGAAAATATTCAAGAAAAATCTAAACAAGTTTAATTTTCTAAAGGACTAAAGTGAAATGGAGGGCAAGAAAAAAGAATAGGGAATGATTCATAATAGCAAGACTGAGAACGAACTACCTAATAATTTGGCTTAAAAAAAAAAAAGAAGCTATTGTCTGCTAAGATCTACAAAAAGAGTGAGGTCAGCACCACATTATAGGATACATTTGGGCAGCAGCTGCATAATGGGAGCAGTAAACAAGAACCCATTACAAGGGTATAGAGCATTACAATATGGTGTCAACATTGTAACACAAGGTCATACATAAAGTTTTCTCTTTCAGTCTCTATTAGATCTCATTTATGGATAAAAAGGAGAAGAGAGCAACTAAGTGTGTTCTACTAAAAATCCTATCTAAGAACTTTAATTTAGGAGAAATAGGGCTTCCTCAAGGCAGTAAATCTTAATACATTTGCCGAATTTGTTTAGATTTGGTTGTGAAAAGATATATAGGCGGAAAGAATTCTGCATGCAGCCAAGGGATACTGAAAAGAAATATATCTTTAAACTCCTGTGTTTGATACAGGCTTTTCTGTTACGTTTAAAACCATGCCCTGTTCAGCAGCCTATTTTAGGGCAGCAGAACCAAGCCATTTCAGCTATGCAGGGCATGAGAGATTTGCATTAAAAATGGATTTGTAGGACTCCCTTTTCTGTTGGTAGGGACTTATCTTTCTCAGCAGCGTACACCTGCACAGCAGGAAATGTCAGTGTGCATTTTCTATAGCAAATAGATCATTCCTTTAGTTTACAGACAGCAATAGCTCACAGCAATAGCTCAAACACCACCCGCTTGGGCCCATTAACATCAGGTCTAGAGAGTCCAGCCTTGACCACCCCAAAGCCTAACTTCTCAAATCCTTCATTCCAACTTCTCCTACTATGCATTAAAAAAAAAAAAAAAAAAAAAAATCAAAGAAGACCCTGCAGACATGATTTTCAGTTCTACTTTTCAAGTGCAATAAGGTTTAGAGTTAGTGGTTTAGACCCAAATACCAAGACAACAAATTAAAATACAGGACTATCCATGATTTTTAGAGCTTGTTTTGTGACTTTATCCAGCTACCTCTTTATTGAGTGCCATATTATATAAAATATGAAAGTCTGTGTGATCTTCTGACCATTTTTAACTAAATATTTTGAGAATAATGGCTGCTACAAGATTTTGTTTAAACTGAAACTTATACTAATAAGAAGGTAGCTCGATGACTCTAATTCAAAACAAATATTTTACAGCACAATTCCAAACAGATAGTTTAAGTCCAATCCCACGGCAGACATTTTCTGCCATTCTTATTTTCATTTTGTCCACCTCCAGTCTGATGTTACCGCAGAACATTTTCTGGCATAGTATACTACAAAGCTTACTTGTATTAAATTTATCCTTTGGACTCAAAGTTTCATAGCACAAAGATGGAATAAATAGAACCCAAAGAAAACTAAATTGCATTCTAAATAAGGAAGATTTATTAATAAGAAAAAATCCATAACTCACAAAATCAGAGTTAAATGTGTCCAGGATTAGCGTAGATGTTTTAATGCATCATTTGACTAAAGCAGTGAAGTAGAATGACATATTTGAAGCTATTAAACATTACTGGACCCAGAACAGGCTAAACCATTTTTAACCATGATGTAAAGTGAGAAAACAATCATGAAATCAGAAAACACCAGCTGAATTGTAAGACACAATGCTCTAAGTTGTATACTTCGAGGAAAGTACAGAAACCACCTTCACACAATACTCGAAAAGCAGAAAATCGAGTTGCCACTTAAAAGACGTTGCAGTAATGTGTTTGCTGTAAACTGATGACCCAAAACAACAATAAAAGACAAAGGCCATATCAGTCTCTCCTCCTCTATCTTTTCCAAGTAGCAATTAAACAAAAGTTTAGCCAAATACTAGTACTATAGTGAAGTGCCTGTGGCACTCCATTCCTCATTCCCAGTGATGGAAACAACCAGTCCACAGCCCCAGCTGTTTCCTGATATCACCTCAGGGCTGCTGCCACCTTTCTACATAACTGAAATAAATTTAGTAAATAACTGAAATAAAAATCAAACTTTTCCAAAAGGAATTGTAGCTTGGATACAGAGAACATAACTATAATATCACATCTTATTTCAACAGAAGGCACACAGAGAGCAGTGGTAGAATACACCAACTCATCTTAAAAAAAAGGTGGAGATCCAGTAATCCACAACGTGTAGCTGGAGAGTAAAGATTGGGTGTGCTGGGCTCAATTTTGCTATTGATTTGGATAGACACATGGACAAATATTTTGCCATTTACATTGTCATGTATTAAATGCATATAAATTATAAGGGTTTACTGATGGAGGCTTTGTGAAAAGGGACATTTTATAAAACTTCATTAAAAAAGAAAGAATTATGGAAAGTAGATTGAAAACAAAAGCAAACACACAACTCATTTACACATGCTGGAAATTTATTCTGTGAAGCAGTACATCTGGTAGAGAGATTTGTCATTAACGTGGGAGCAGATCTTGAATTATGCCTGAGAGAGGCATCATCAAAAGGAAATACCTCTCTGTAATATCACAAAAATGAAAGCACTCGAGCAACTCAAGTCATCCTAAGTATTCTGTTAACACTGAGCCAAAAGAATTTCTGGGCTAAGTCCACTAAAGACATCTAGTACACCAGGGATAAACTGATGTGTTCTTTATTATAAGGCCATTAAGTAGGCCTGCTGCCAATATACAAACACTAATGATATGAAGAGTTACAAATAAAATAAAGTAACTGATTAGCTTCAGTGCATGAAGTTGCCCTGTGAGCATATCTACAAAGCTCTGTAGATATCATCCTGTCCATGGCCAGACATATCGTTACACACACTCATAAAACATGCTTCTGATCTTCTCAGAAGTCTTGTTGAGTTCTTGTTTTCTGAATGAGCTGTTTGTCATATTTTGGATTTGGAGAGTTATCCTAAACTATCTTGCTGTTCAATACAAACTCATGTCAGTCACTGGTTTTACTAATTTTTAACTTTTAAAAGGGTATGGGAGTTACATATAATTCTATTCAGCAATGAGGGACAGTTTCTAACGTGCAAATTACATAGGCTAGCACTTACCTTGTGAAAATATAGTGCTTGTGTGCATTCATACAGGCATACATCACGTATGCACCCTGTTTTCTACCAAGAGTATAATGATAGAACAATAATGGTCAACAATAATACACCAAATAGTGTGTTAGTAGGTGGAAACACAGAGTCTGTTGGGAAAGCAGCAGAATGGCTTCTGCAGTGGGAAATCCTACTCCAGATGAGTCTTGCAAGGCAGTGTGTGGGCAAAAGAGACACACAGGAGCTTCAACACAGACAGACATAGTAGAATACCTCCAGGAAAAACAACTTAAAACATATCTACAGAATAATGGACTGGACATGGGAAAGAGGTCTTGGGGTCATTGATGACATTTCTCTGAAATTATCAGAATCTGGTGGGTTGTGATCAAGATTTACTGCGAAAGCATGGGTACGGTGAACAAGGAATTTTTGTTGAACAAATCCTTGAAGCTAGAAGGAAGCAATACCAAAGGGAGCTATTCAGGACCTTTCAAAAGACAGAAGAAGGTAATTTTTGTAAAGCCGTGATCTACTGGAACTTGTTTCCATGCAGGCCATGGAGCCAGAGAGTGTCATCCTGTCTATAAGGAGCTCTGGCTAACTCACCAGATAAGTCCATAAATGGACACTAATGGAACTAGGAAGAGCTGGATCCTAATACAACTGTAGATGCTGAGAAGCTGCAGAATGTGGCCAGGTCCAAATGCTCTCTGTCCTCTGTCACTCTGACACAGAGTAGTTATCTTAATGATCCAACTGGTATGGAATTACCTTGTGCTTTTTAAATGTCTGTTATGTTTTATCGTATTACTTTTAATATTTATGAACCATAAATCACTATAGTCATATTTCACTTAAAATTAAAATAATTGCTGAGACCTAATGGGTGTCATGTAATATAGACCTCCCTTTGAGGGAAAAGCTTTTACTTGGGCCAAGAATTTTGTCTTCAGATATTATTAAGTTTATTAACTTGCTATGCAAGGGATTTACCTTGATTTTCCATTAGGCTGGGTTTGTGAATCAAGGAAAGTGTCATTATTCTGATATTAATACCTTTGCAGAGCAGGGCAGTAGCTTCTCAAATTTCTCTCAGGACAAGATTGTATGGAGTCAGGAAATGTGACACCAGAGGCTAACACATGATACTGTGAGCTTTCCCTTACCTATTTTTACATTACAGGCATTGGAAATAATTTAATGTTCAGTTCCAAATTATCAAATTCAGTAAAAACAGAAAAAAAAACCCCAACAAGTTCTGATGACTGATTTTAAACTGAGGGGTTAAAAAATCAAAGGTATCAATTCTTTTAGGTAGCTGTAGATACATTGATTTTTCAGTGTATTTAGGAGTAACTGGAGAGATTAAGTATTTCAGTAGTGACTCGTGTTGATTTTCTACATTTATGTTGGAAATTTTAAAGGATTTTTGTACGCCTTCTACCTTTAAATCATGCCTTCTAAACTGCTCTATAATATCAGATACCTTTTAGCACAGCTATAATGTAAGAGACTGCAGAATCCAGGACTGCAGAATCACCTCACACTGAGTAATGTTTTCAGTGACCTGAGGAATTGGTACTGTGCATTCTCACAGTATCAGACAGAGAAATGGGTTTTACATATGCAGAGTAATATTTTCATGACCTGGTTGTAGAAAAGAAAACAGCTAAGATTCCATTGCCTGCAACAGGGACTTGCCTGGGTCTTCCATTCACAGCAAATGCAACCTTTTCTTTTTTTTTTTTTTAAATATATTTTTCTACCCTTATTCATTTGTTTTCAACATTTTTTTCATTTATGCTTTCAGCATTCTTCAGCAAATGTACATTCTACAGCATCTGTACAGGCAACTTCCACTGATTGTATCCTACCTGCAGGAGGATACAATCATACTATTCTGAAATTCTTCCTTCTCAAAAAGGCAAATAACAGGTCATGAAATGAGATGAAAGGCACTTGTTACAAATGCCTGCCTTCTTAATAGATTTTCAGCTTAACACCTAAAGGCCAAAAAAGATGGACGAATAACAAGGCCCCTAATCTCAAATTCATGGCATCGTATGAAATATTGGTAATAAATCTTAATTTCAGGGGGTTTATTAAATAAATAAATGTGAAAATATATCCAACCCCATTTCAAATTAACATATCGTTCTGGTTCACTTTTCTGTTATTACTTTATCTAAACCTTTTACGTGTTAAAACTGTATCTTTCTTTTAGAGCAAGGTGGCAATTTTGTTAACAAATACAGGCCTAGCGCTGAGAAAGCTGCAGAAAAAGACGGATTACGTCGCCTAAAGATAAAACATATGTTTAGTAGAAACACTAAATCACCGACTCTGACACCATGGGACAAACTGAAGGCGTCTGAAAAGCAGGTAACACAGTTCCCGTTTCGGATACCCACGGACAGTGCCTGCGTTGGCAGAGCGACCGAACGAGAAGCCCGACAAGCCCATGCCGCAGAGCAACGCGCCCACCTCCCGGCGCCCTGGGCAGGTATCATGGCAAACCGGCCTGAAACCTGCCCGCAGCATCAGCTGGAAGGCCGCAGAGCCCGCGGGGCTGCGGTGCCAGGCTCCTTTGGCCGGAGCAGGAGGGCCCGAGGGGATGCTGCCGCGGCCGGGCCGGGGCCGGGGCCGCCCGGCGGGACCCACCTTGGGCATCCGGATGTGCTCCATGGCGGCGGCGCCCGGCCGAGCTCCTCACGCACCGCCCGCCGCCGGCGGAGGCAGCCCTGCGCACCTGGCCTCTGCCCGGCTTCCTCCGGCCCTGCTGCTAAAAAGAAATTCTTTTTAGAATATTATATTCTCATTTTATGTTTTCCTCGGGAAGGAAGGGAGGATTTATTGCCGGCAGATGATGTGCCCGTGCTGCGACGCCGGCAGGTCAGCGGCTGGCTCCACCTCCCCGGCAGCTGCCATACCGCCCCGGCTGCGGGGATGCTCCGCGCCCGCCGCCCGGCACGGCCCGGCCCGGCCCCGCCGCCCCCGGCACGGCCACCGCGCCCGCAGCCTCCGCCCCGCGGACACCGAGGCCGCAACCCGCAGGGCCTGCTGTCTTGCCGAGGAGGGCATCGCTCTGCTCTTTCTGCCAGGGGAGATCAGATCGGAAGCATAAAGCCAGCTCTGTGGTCGCCTCCCCCCATTTTGTTTGTTCCCTGGTCCAGCGTGTACAGTAGCTCAAAGACAAAAGCTGCACTTACTGAAACTGAAGCACTGAATGTTGTTTATCTCAAGCTCTGTGTGTTCGTAATTCACGACTTGGCTGCATCCTCAGATTTGCACAAGGGAGTATTTTCTGTGACACAGAGTTTTTAGCCTTATACCAGAAATTCCTTTTCCCATCTTTTGCCTTACCTATTGTGAGAGATGTGTTTCCTCTTGGAGCAAAAAGAAATTACTCTGAGATGGTTTTCCCAGTTTACCAGTGTGAAGATAAAGAACAGGTATCTCTAACCATCTTTGAATTTCTATCATATTCAGAGCAAAAAGAGAAACTTCTCAGAGTTTATACCAATGTGCAAATGACTAGAGGTGCTCGTATATTATTTCAGATGCACCATAAATATAAAATGCAGAGATGTTCTATATTGATCAAGGTATTCCAGCAATTCTTCATAAATAGGGACTAGCCTCCTGGAGGCATAGAAATAAATGTGGACACCTGTCAAACAAACCCCACAAAGACCACAGCAAGAGGACTCTGCTCTAGAGCAACAGAAGCTCTTCCCATATCCTCTTCTTGCCTGCAGAGAAGAGAGCAAGGTTAATTTTTTTGTGAAAGATAAAATATGGGTTGAAAATAACACGGGGTAACCAAACACAGAAATGCATTTTACCCCAAGGGAAAGGGAACAAAGGGTACAAAGGTGCACTGGTTCCAAAGTTTCTCCAATCCTGCCACTTTCTTGCTAGTGAATGGCCCCTATTTGGCCCATTTCTGCCCACTTTTCTCTCATAGTTCAGCTGCTGTCTGGATAGCATCCATAAATGTGCAAAAAGTGTGGAGTTCACAAGACTCTTGATCAGTGGCATATTTTTTTATTCTATATTTAGAGCATCAGAATCAATTAAGAATTAACCAACCGTGGAATATGTTTCCTTTGTAGTTATGGCTGATGTGATTCACTGCATGTATTATCATCTCTTGGCATTACCACCAATGAGTAAAGCTGGAAAAAAGTACATTTATCTTTTCAGTCCCCAGAGATGCTTTTACTCTAGTACATCTTGTGATTCATCACAGCCAAGTTCAAGACCTACAGATGATGTCAGGAAAACTTTCAGACGTAAATGTCAATGCACTTTAACTCTTCTTCACATTCATCAGTAGCTGCAAAACCAAAGCATTGCTGTTCATGTACCAATCAGTTGCCCAACATCCTGCCAGAGTTTCTGGCTGGTCTTGGGCTGATAAAATAATTGATGGGCAAATGCAGCTGTAAATAGAATTTGAGTTTAGATAAAAGTTACATCTAATGCAATTGTCATGGAAAGCTTCAGTAAGAACAGCCTTCTAAAAATTTTTCATTTGCATGTCAGACTCATGGAGACTGCTGCCTCAACAGTCTGGAAATTAAATCCTCTGCAAAGGTATAACCAGAAATAATTCTGCAGATTACTGCTCTAACTCAACTAAGATGTAGGGGCAGGAAAATTAAATTGCCATGCCTACATGAAATTGCCATGCCATCTACTGAAATTGCCAATAAAATTCTTAACTTATTTCCCATGAAGAAGGCTGGTCACTGCGGACTAGAATCATACCAGCGTAATTATTCTCCATATCCATAAGTAACAGAGTCAGCTTTCAGCCTTATCCATTAAAACCTAAAAGCACATTTCACTCACAAGATGTAAACATTTCTGTTATATTCAGTGGAGTCACTCAAATACTCAAACATTTTGCATACTACCTACCTGGCCTGGGTTTGAACCATCATGTTAGATATGGAAGGCTTTTTGGATTTATTTGTGTTTTCCAAATATTTGTTTAAGGGTAGTTTACTGTGGGCTGCATCTAAATATAATACAAAATCAAAGAATACATTTAAGTACTTCTAATATTTCTTTTAAAGTTTAGTCTCTAGATTTGTAGAGACATAAATACTGCCATGTATGGAAGAAAATAAATGAAAATTGGTGGTATAACAGCTTTGTTGCTGGTACAGCTATAGCCAAGGTGATAGAATCCTCCAGCTAAAGAGTTTGGTATATGGGATGAAGATGTGGAGATTGGGCTCAGCCCATGTTACTTTGGGTAAAGACAAACAGCACCAGTTTGAGTGCAGCCCTGGGTTTGTGGATAAGCAATGGAGCTTAAAAAACCCCAGCCTGATATTTCACCAAGGAAATGTTTTTGGACCCACTGATGGCAAAAAGTGGCTTTCGGGAATCTAGTCTTTCTCATGCAATTCATCATACAGGTTTTTGTACATTATTTGTTGAAAATTACACATAAACCAAATAGGACTATATCAAAGCCAACTGACTTTCTTATCAGTTTTTCTTCTAATAAAAATATCCAGTAAGATGCATGGCAAAATAGACTTTCATAGTAAAAAAAAAAAAAAAAAAAAAAAAAAAAGGGGGGGGGGGATAGTACCACTTTTTACCATAAAAACCAGTACATTAATTTTCAAACATAACATATCTACACCAGTAATACACAGGAGTGTCATGGAACTTGTAACTACTTTGGAGTTTCAAAATTTCAAAATTCTTTTTTTCCACAATTTCTGAGTACTTCTTTGCTGGTTTAACCTCTTCATAATAAAAAACCCCACCCCTATAATTTCTTAGAATTATGGAATCTCTAAGTTTGGGAAAGACCTCTAGGATAATTGAGTCCAGCCATTAACCTGAACATGTTACCGTTAAACACAATATCCAGCCTAAACCTTCTCCAGCACAGCTTGAGTCCATTTCCTCTCATCCTGTCACTTGCTGCCTGAGACAAGAGACCAACCCTCACCTGGCTACAATTTCCTTCCAGGTAGTTGTAGAGAGTGATAAAGTCTTTCCTAAGCCTCCTTTTCTCCAGGATAAACAACCCCAGCTCCCTCAGCTGCTCTGCCCCTCATAAGATTTGTTCTTGTTATTTGTTCAGGGATTTTTGTGCCACTTGTCAAATGATAAAGATTAATTCTGTTGGAACATGTTTACACTGGAGATAGTAAGTACCACAGATTCAGAAACAGTGTGTCTGTTTATATTTGTTTCATAACTTTTGAACTTTTTTAGGGAACATGCAACCTTCTCCTGGTAAATGAACTTTGACACACAGACTTCACCCCCAGTTAAGACAGCAGGAGCTGCATGTGACAAGGTAAAGGATGTAAGAAGCAGCTTCCACTTTATTGTTTAACTTGACTGTTACTAGGTTTGACCTTTTAACTTTTCCTTCAAGAATGGCTCAAGGCCTTTGATTTGGCCTTGTTATAAAACATTGTTACATTGTTACAAAAACAATTTTTTTGAAGGAAAAAATACCAGCCAACCTCTGGAAATCGGAATGGTTTTGATGCTATTCTGCAGGTAAACAAACTGATATTTATATCATATAACATATACCATATAACATTGTGATACATGATATATGATACATCACACATGATTTCTGGCCAAGTTTGGGATAACTGGCCAGAAATGCATAGCAAGGAAATAAAATAGACAAAACTCTAGAATTACTGAGGATATATGTCAGTTACTTACACGAGGATTTCACAAATTGAAGAAATACATATGATTATGCCAAAGTGATAACTGTTGATTAAATAAGAGTATTTCAACAAGATTAAAACACTCAATCCTGTTGCTCTGAATGCTGCATTTTTCATAACAAAGCATGTCGGCACAACCAGGTGGAGATGTAATGGGGGACGGTCAGTTGTGATGTCCTGGAGCTGGTATTTGTCATACCACACACAACAGTTAAAGGAAAGCTTAGCACTTGCAGGAAGGGGTCAGTCAGTTATTACGACACAGACTGCAGGGGCAAAAAAGAGAGAAGGGCTTCTCAATATAGCCAGTAGAGAAACAGACTCTTCCACAAGATGATTGAAAGCTCCTAAACTCTTGAAATGGTGAAATACTGCTTAGAGATTTGCCTCTAAACTGTAGCATCTGTTATATGCTGACTACACTAGCTTGTCCTGAATCTTAGACAGGAAATCCTTCCTTAAATGATATTAAAGAATAAAAATAACTTTTAAAAGAAGATATATATTGTTAGAAATACCTTTATCTTAGACCATTTCCATTGAAACATTCAGTCAGAGGCTCAGCAACAACTCAGGAGAAGAAAATAAAGATACAGAGTTGAAAGCAGACCACAACTATGTGTAGTCTGAAGCAGTACTGTTCAATGAAAACATCATGATAGCAAGGAGCTTTCAATACTTTCCCAAAGAAAGTTTTCTCAACCTATGGGACCATATTAATGGTCTGCCTAGAGCATTTTCCCCAACATGAAGGAAAAGATATGGACATGGTATATTTAGATTTAGAAAAAAATTACTAGAGAAGAAAATAAAAAGTGGATAACAAAGGAAATGTATTCCCTGGCCTTTGCATAAGAATTAGCTAAAGCTATGTTTAAAATACTGAACAGTTTATCTTGAAGTTCCCCATTGGCCTAGGGTGATCAGAATTCAGTAAAGCAATAGTGGTTTTTTGTAGTTGTGATTATGCATGAGTGTGAGATAGTTGTAAATTAATTTTGATTACTCTCCATATTTTACAGAAGCTACAATGCTGCATGAAGTGAAATTTTTAAAAAGGACAGTTGTTTCCCAAAAATATATAAAACCCTCACTAAAATGCTGTTTCATACTTCAAATTTGCACCACAGGAAAGTATATT
The DNA here is from genome assembly GCA_013401135.1 of Cettia cetti. NCBI lineage: Eukaryota > Metazoa > Chordata > Aves > Passeriformes > Sylviidae > Cettia > Cettia cetti. The sequence continues at coordinate 21,779 of VZUI01078741.1, forward strand.
TTTCAGATAATTTGTTTCTCTAAAAAGAAATCTTAAGATTAGGGGGTGGGTTTTTTTGGTTTTTTGGGGGCTTTGTTTTGTTTTGTTTTTTGTAAGGTGCTGAAGCCAAACACACTCTTCAACTGTGTCTGCAGAACAACTGAAACTGATGTGATTCCTACCACCTGACTGACAAGCCATCGCAGCCATCACAGTAAGTGGTCAGAATCAGTTTTGGCTGCCTTGCGCTTCTTTAAATCCTTCTGAATTTCAGGGGATTGCCTTGGCCCCTTATCTACCATAGGATTATGGAAATAAACTGACACTGTGAAAGCTCAGTGAAGTATCACTAAAACTCTGTGGTAAAGGGGTTCATAATACACAGTAATCTTTAAGCTACGGACAAGCAATTTAGTTTTTGAGAAATAGCTGATTAAACAAGGGTCATAGAAACCTTAGTGTTCAGGGTGAAAGTGTGTTATGAATAAATTTATGTGTGCTTTTAAAAAACTTGCCCATTTTTTACTTGAATTCACTTTGTTTCACCTGGTCAGTATTTTTCAGGTTCCATTACTGCTGTTTGGGTTTAGGGAAAATAAATTTTGGGGTGTGTTCTGAAGAAAGTTCAAACTGCTTCTGGCATTCCTGGGCTGAAAGTTCTGAAGCTCAGGAAATTTCTTTTCTCTAACTCTTGAAATTTTCTCACCCTGTGTAGTATTAAATTTGTGTTCTTTATCTCTGTCAATTATTTTCATGAGAAGACAGCGTTTGATGTAATCTGTTCCCAGAGAGGAATGTCCAGAGAATTGCTAAAAAATACTTCTGCTCATTGGTCACAGGATGCATGAATTATTATGGTTGAATGGTCCTCATCTGAGTGGAAAGGATGCAATGTCTAGGAAAAAATATCTGTGAGAGGAGATGTACCATTAACTTCAGATAGTTCTGGACATGGTTGTACAAAACTGCCTACTTTGAGTCAACAGTTAAAAAAGCCAATTAGTTAAGAGTTAAGAGTTAACTAACTTAATGGCTATCGTCAACTCATAAAGCACATGTCTACACTGTGTTTTTGCTGTGTGCCAAACATGAGACACTGAACTGGGTTGTTACTTGCCAGCTTACATCTCTAATGCTGCTGATCTACATCTGTACTAGTATCAAGGGAACCAGTCACATCCTAATGTTTCAAGCTGTTCCATGTCTTGGTGCCCACACAGGGCAGACCTCTCGTGTCCGTGCCCACTAGCCACCTGTCTCACGCACTTTATGCATCACTGGGTTAGGTAAGAGCAGTGCTTCTGACTCTTGTCCTTTCTAGTCCTACAGAAGAGCCTGGTTGGAATCCCCTGTGGGCTCTGAAGAGGCAAAAAATATTTTGTCTTTATAAAGCTAGGAATGGGACCTTCTGTGTCCCATAGGCATCTCCTTTCCTGCTGAGAATGAACTATATAGTAAAGATTAGTGACAAATCCTGAAGTGGCTGCTCTCTGGCATACAGAACTTAAGTTTTTTAGCACACTGTTTTGTGGTTCTCATAAGGATTGAGGGCATCTCTGGGCGTTCCTGAGAACACAATGATCTCAGAAAATTTTGGGATTGTTTCAGAGGGAGAGAGAGAATCACACTTGGCAATTCATGTTTCTACACTGTCAAGTCTGAGGTAGATCTAGCTTCACTATCTCTGACTGCATCTGATGGGCAAAAGAAGAGAGAGGAAGGAAGAGAAAAAAATTGCCAGATTGACAAGGTAGAAGTACTTGGTGTTCAAGGAGCAGATTCCCTGCCTTCTTGTTTCACAGCAGTTGCACTTCAGAAGCATCTGTCTGTAGTATTTACTACATATTGGTACATGAAAAAAAAATTTCAGAGAACAATTTCACTAGGTTTTCAAGTGTCTAAGCCTAGCTTCTGTACTTTTAGCTCTATTATCTTAGAAATTTTTTATATTAACTGAATTATTTGAAGTCTTAATCTTACTGCTGTGTTTTGCAAGAGGGAAGATATGATGTTTTTTACTAGGCTGTCACTTATTAACACATTTTTACCATGAAGGATAATATTCTACTGTGATTTTTTTGTTCAACGTGCTCATCAAAACATAATTTTTGGTAACTGACAGGAAAGATAAATGGAGATAAATGGAAAAGATAAATGGAAAAGCAGATAAATAAAAATATGTAGTCTTAATTTTTATTGCCTGAATCTCTTTCCATATTTGATATTGGTAAATATATTACATTGGTATGTTTTTCAGTTAAATGAACAATCACTCAAACAAAGCCCTTGAGGGCTTATTTAAATAGAAATATGTGATGTGGATTTAGTAGAGTAGAAATCCAAGGTCTGTGTAATTTAGAACCTTGTGTAATTTTCACATTGATAAATCACACGTGGTCTCTCTCATACCAGTGACCTTAGTTAGGTTTTGATATGGCAATAACTGTAGGCATAAATCATAATAAACTCCATGCTACATCACTTCTAGGAGATAAAATTTCACAGTCTACACTAATTCCATCATAAACTCATTTTTCCAGCATTCATTACATTAACAATTCATCATTTGATTCTATCTGCTACATTACTATTAATATGAGAAAGTGAATTACAATATGAATTACAGACTAGAAGACTGGGCTTTTTTCATGCTTTTGAGAGATCCTTTTGTGGGTGTTTCTCTTTGTTAAACTTTTTGTTGATACCTATTGAAGGGATTAGGAATTCTGGCTGTCATCTGGACTGCTTAATGGGTACTCAGAAGTTGTGCAGTCAGATTCTTCATTTCCTAAATAATTTTTGTATTATTAACTAGAAACAAAATGCAGGATTAACTGGGTTTTTAGCCAGTAACCCTCTGCACTTAGAAAGTATGACAGCTCCCTCTTCACCAGGTGAATGGAGGAGCCAAGTTGCAACAACTAATAAGCAGCAAAGGCACAAGCACTGGAAGTCTTTAGGAAAAGATACACTAAAGTAGCATTGCCAGCAATAAAATGTCCACATAGATATGTGTAAATCATATTGCCCAGGGCCAAGCCTTACTCCAAAAATTACTGTACTAAAGTCAACCTACTAAACTACCTTGTTCCACAGGTTAGAGCAAAACAAAGCAAGGAGAAAAACAGATTTTCTACTCCAGGATGTGACATGGTTATGGCAGACACTGCTTCTCATTATTTCATCTGTAGTTCTCTTCTTAAAAGCACACTAAGGTTTTGCATCACCTTGGTAACTGTACATCTTGGAGCAGATATTTTAAACACCATAAAGACAATGGCAGTATTCCCTCTTGCTATGAGACTCCCATCAAGTTGACCGGGTCCAGGATTCCATTCCAGAAGATGATTTCACAACATTGAATTAAATCAAGATTTCTACTCACAGGTTTTTCAACAGATTTCAATGTTAGGTATTTGCTGGAGCCTGGTTCCTATTATGATATTTTCCCTGAGAATTTAGAGCTGTCATATTACTCAAGGGATGGAAAATGCAGTAGTCAGACATAACCAGGTAATATCAAAAGAAGTACAAAACTATATTTTATTTCACCATTTTCTATATGAATACTCTGAGGTTTTCCTTTTGGTTTTCTTGTTGTTTTTTGGCTTTTGGTTTTTTGGTGGTTTTTTTTCTGTTGTTGTTTTTGATTTTAATTTGCATTTAACAAGGCTGTTTAAGTCAAAGGAATTGTCATGTGCTTGTTTTACTGTCAGTAGAGTGTGAGGTAGCTTCTTTTTCTCTGTATGATTTTTCTGATCTGTACAAATTGAGATATTCCTAGTTTTTAAAATGAAAACTGGTAAAAAATAGCTGTTTTTCTGGCAACTGTCTCTTCTCTTCAATGTAAACTCTGACAGAACTAAACAGTGGCAAGTTCGAGGCCACTTTTGAAAAGCATCTTACTAAAATTAGCCTTATTTGGAAGGTGTGAATGAGAACAGCATGAAAGTTCCTATTCAGAAGAAGGAGTCATAACAATTGTATCAGAGTATTGTTGGGAGGAAGTACACCAAAGTGTCTTTCAAGCTGAATTCAAAAAAAACCCACACACACATGCAAAAAAAAACCCCAAGCAAACCAAAGAAAAACTACCACCAACAAAAACCACATAAGTAGCACTTAAGAATAGAAAATATGTTTCTGTTGTTGTGGTGGATGACACATTGTATGAGACAGCAAGTCTTCACTTCTCTGAACAATCCTCCTCCTCCTTCACCCTGAGCTACTCTTTCCCTTTTAATGAAGGATTTTGTTTCTTGATTAGGAATCTAATTCTGCGATACACTGAACTCACCCAAACTAAAGGGGCTTTAATTTAGAAGATTAAAGTAATTAGAGAATCACAGAATCATAAAATATGCTGAGTTGGAAGGGACCCAAAAGGATCATTGAATCCAATTCCTGACCCTGCTCCGGACACCCCAAAAAAATCTTCCCAGGGGATGTGCAACAAAATTGAAACCTGAATAAAAGACACTTCTTCTCTTTCAACAAGTTTCCAGTTAGTACATCTATTTAATGAATGAGAATTTCTGGGTTGGCACCTTCAGTATTGCAATACATACAGCCTTTGTCACCTTTTTACTATCAGGTTTAGCATAAATACCTCTCACAGCAAGTGCTCCATTCTTTAGTCTTTACATGACTTCAGCTGGAACAACAGTGAACTTATTGTATTCTTATGGTATAAGTTCATCATAAGGATGATAAGGAAAGTTATAAGCAAACTTGCAGCAAATCCATCCATGACACAGCTCAGATGAACCCACTTCAGGCCCAGAACTTCAGGGGCTGATTTGGAAAACTCCTCAGATACTCAGTGCAGGCTGGAGGGAGCCACTCAGTGCATCTACACTTCACTGCTGCTCTGACTGCTGCTCTGAAAGAGACAAGAGAGGAAAACTAGCTAAGTTAGAAGACTGTAGTTCTATAGTGTGAATGTTCTGTAGTGTAAAAGAGGAGTAACATCAACCCATCTCTCTGACACTGCTGAATCACAGTCATGTCAAAGTATCCTGGTAACAAGCTGGGCAAAGCTCAGCATCAAATCCAGTGGGAAGCTGCTCATGCAAGCTGAAGTGACAATGATAATCTGAGCCACTTTTGGATGACCTTCACCACTTTCTGATTTCTCTGAGAGGAGCTGGCTCCCACATTGCACTGCCAGATCCACCCCCATTCCTATATGTGATCATCAGTCCCTGTGGACAAGAAGACTGACACAGCTTGTAGAGCTTGTAACTATTAATGTGCAGTAACACTTCTGACTTCTATACTGGGCATGGGAAAGTCCACACTGAATAGACTGATGTGCTGGAAATGTGCCTAGCAATACAGAAAGCCTGAATTTTTTGTTAGTTTTTTTTTTATTCTTTTCCATTTTTCAGCATTCTTGATTTTTCTGGAAAATTTCTGTGCAATCTGATAGCTTATTTTCCCCACAAAACTGGAGAGTTTATTAAAAGTGTATTAGTCAGGAATTATACCTTGTCTGAATTTAAAGGCAGTCAATTGTTCTTACTAACAACTCAAAGGTAGTGAATATGGCAACGGGATTAAGGGTAGGGAAATGGAGCGAAGAGAGAAAGTTTCAAGAAGTTTTTGCATGCTGCAAAGAGAAAGTAAGAGTCATACCTAAACAACACACTGCAATGTCATCACATCTACTAGAGACCAGGGAATCTGACATAAGACTGTGTGGGAGAAATATAAGATCCTCTTCTTGAACCCAGTTGCTTAAGCAAACCAAGCAATGTGCATTTTCTTTCTTTCAACTGCAGCTAGTTTCCCTTTCACTTGTGTAGTGCCAGAGTTAAAACTTCATGGTTTTGCTATGAAATCATGTTTCTTTTTCACTCTCTTCTACTATGGCTTTCTGTAACATTTTCTTACTAAGTGCCTGAAGTTCTGTCATATTGAAGTTTCAGTATTAGCAGTTTGACTCTTTGATTGTGTTAGCATGGAGTCACAATTTCTCCTTTTAAGCAATCTTGTCTGAATTATCCCCTTGTCTTAAGGTTCTCCTACTTGAATAAAAGACTTAATCACTTTCCATTTTTCATACTTGCATGAGCCAGCTGTTTAAAATATATGAAAAATTTTCTACAAATCTGAAATTATATGTAAAAATACTGAATCAACATATTGAAGCTGTAGTTCAGACAAAAAAAAAAAAAAAGCCAGCACAATCCTGGTTTGAATGCCATATAGAAATATAGGAAGTATTAGTGTCCTGCAGCCAGCGTGGAGGACCTGGTAAGCTCCTACATGAAAAAGTCTACAATTCTTTTCATCCATATTCAAGAAACATGAACTGACTTTGAATAGATGTAAGAAAAGGCAATTAGCTCGATCAGGGATATGAAGAACCTACTACACAAGAGAAGACTGAATGCTTTTTGCTTATTGAGCCTGGAAAAATGAAATCAGAGAGAGAATATAGTAACTTCCTGAAAACATATTTGAGAAGGGAGAGGGAAGGTTGAGGATAGTACTGTTACTCTAAAAAAGAATAAAAATATAAATTGTCTATGGATTCACTTGAGGATGAAACAGGAATATCTCCTAACATCAGAGCAGTGAGGCTCCGAATTTCCCTTCTAGAGAGATAACTCAAAGCTTTTGAACCTCAGTGACCAAAAAACTGCTTATATGACTCTTATGATGAGTCATTCTGTTTTAGCACATAGCCTGAAGCATCTATCTTGAACATAGAGTCTCAGTTTTGTGTAATTTGGATAATTCAGGATTTCTTATGAAAAGACTAAGTCATAAGTTACAGGAAGAGAGCTGCACCTTTTCTGACATTTACATTCAAAAACATTTACTATGTGAACCATAATAGCTGCAAGACTACAAACTACACTATAGAAATTGCCATTAGCTTTAGCTCTAGAAATCTGCTATTTTTAAGCAAACTGGATACCACAAAACTTGGGGCTGGAAGGTCTTCAATACCAGGACTAATAGGTCATGCTCTATATTACTTCTGACAGTGAGCAGTGATGAACAAATTACCCTGCCAAGAACTGCTTTTAGGCCATTACAGTCTGTATCCAACAGGCACTGGCAGGGTGTTAATTTCTATGTCTTACAAAGCATTTAGAGCCAACCTGTTAATCCTTATGGTCAGTTCTAGTGGTGTTGTAACTAGTTCAGTTCAGCTCTGTGTTGGATATCTTGCCTCTTTGGGTCATACTAACACAACCTCTTTTTCCTGCACTCTTTTTAATTGGGAAATAAATCAAACCCATGAGTGCTCATTTTTATTAAAAGCATACATAAAAAATAAAAACACAAATTGTCTTTAAAACAAGCCAAACCCATGAGTGCTCATTTTTATAAAAAGCATACATAAAAAAATAAAAACACAAATTATCTTTAAATCATTGTGCTTAGGCCTAATGTTTTGTGGGGTGTGTAACAAACATAGTCAGTGTTCTCCAAAACAAGTAAATAAAATACATCCACCCTTTCAGAAAGACAAAGGACTGAAGGGGATCTTCTGGATATCATGAAGCTGTTGTGAACTACTCCCTTATATAATCTTCTTCTTTAATCAGCTAGCTCCATTTTGAGACCAGTTACTTTATTTTCCCTCTCCACATTTACCACTACTATGAAAGTTTAGATATTGACTCATGTATCCCAGCCAAATGTACTCATGGGCTTCTTGTGCCAACATCTCCTTTTGCCAACATCTTCTTTTGCCAACCTAAATAATTCCTCTCTCTTCCCAAAACTTAGCGTTTTAAATATATTCTGCAATCATATCTCCTCCCAGTCTTATATTTGCTGTGATAAAAACCTTCTTTTTTGAAGGTTCTCACTGCAGATTTCAGTATTATATATATACATCTCAAAGCAGGATTTTATGAGGGCAATTGTCTTGTGACAGCTGGCAGTTCTTTCACAAGATTTTTCTTTGCAGTTTCTGTGTATTTAGTAAGCTTACTATATGGTGTCTTGTGCATCAACATTTTAACAAATGTAAAGATCAGCCAAAGAATAAGAAATCATAATGCAAACTTAGATATATACAAGTGTATTATGCAAATTCACATTTAAAGTCATGATTCACTGCTTTCTACTCAGTAGATTGTTTATTCCTCCTGCACAAGTGGCTACAAGCAGGACTCAGGTAGGTATGTAGGTGGCTAGAGGGATAATTGATAATTATTGACGTCATGAGAAAAATAGTCTTCTATTACTTGTTGCTCGGTTAAGATCAGCACATTTCAGTTGTCAAAAGAAGAAAATAATAATATTGCATGACTCTTATTTTTTATTCAAGAAAATGAATAACAGTGTATAGAAAATGGTGGATACAAATTCATCATACCCTGGATTTAATCCTCTGGTGGATTCAAAGAATTTTGCAGGATGCATTTTCAATGTTTCATGTCATCTCTTACTGATGAATAGTAACTGCAGGAGTGGAACAATGCAAGAATTTTGTTGGTGCCTTCTATTGCATTGTTCTGAAGAAAAAGTGAACAAAAAGGTCAAATGAAAAATCCAGTGGCCGTTGTAGGAAGTTCTCTAGGTGATATTTTACTTTGAAGAAAGAACTTGAAGAACAAATGTTCTAAATCAAAAATTTTACATTCTTCCTTACCACATAAGTATTTAGCTTCTTCTCATCAAACAGCTGCAAACATGTCATTTTAATCAGCTTCAGAGTACATATATGCACAATGTATTCTTAGTTATAAAGTATACACATCGAACCACTGATGAGCAAAGACATATGCAATGTACTAGTCATAGAATCTATGGCATCTCTGTGGTCAATTACAAACCCCAGTTGTAAACATTACTCTCCTCAGGGAATATTTCAGTAATTAATGAATGCTGTTGTTATGCAGAGATGGAGCAGGGTGTGCTGACATTATGGTTTCCCCAGTGGTATAACTAGGACTGAAGAACTTCCTTCCCACCATGCTAGGCAGAGCTGAACTTAAAGATGTGTCACTACATATTTATAATCCTCCTTTTCCAAGGGCAGAAGGGCTGTTTAAGTCTTTCACTTCTGGCTGCTCTCTCCCACCCTTTTCCTGTGGGAAGTTCTTCTCTCACATCTTCAGCCACGGAGAAGAAGAATAGCTGTTTGAGGGACTACACAGCAACCCAAAGGTCAGTGAAATCTTCCTGGGAAAGCTGATTAAAAGCATTACTTTATTCTCAAAAGTGATTTTTAAAAATTTTGGTCGGTTTTCTGAGTGGCGGAGACATGCTGAACCACAGAAACTGATTTAGGAGAGCTGGAGGTTGTGATAAGCAGGAGCTTGAGGAGACAGTGTAAAACTGCTGAACTGAAACTAAAACATACGGTGAACATCAAAGTAATAGACTGATAATTAATTAAAGACCAGTGTCATTGATGTAGAATTGCCTTTGGCACTAAAATTAACTATCTGACTGAAATGTGTAGAGCAGCTCATGTTTCTCATGATGTGTCTACAGTGTACAATTGACATGGAGTGTTAAAGTGCCTCCAGACTTTTGGAGAACCAAGTTCACATGTCAGGAAAAATAAAATAGCAGAGACACAAAGCTCTATATAAATTGTTACTAGAATCTGGAATCAAAAACCTGTTAAAAGATAACTTTAGCATCCTTTACACAGAAACATACAAACCTTTACAATGACGTTTGTTCTCAAGTGCAAACTTTTTTTTCAGGAATCCCAGAAGCTCAATGAGACAGCATTGGCGTCTGGTTATTCATGCTTTCTTTATAAAGCACAGGCAAGGTATTTCTTCCCTCTGAACTAAAAATTTGGACTCTTCAAAACAGCTGAGTATCTGAGGACATTAAGTCATGCAGTCTATGGGTTCTGCTGATGTTAGGAAAGAAGAAAAGTTTATGGTTCAGAAGTTATTCTGAGCTTGAAGAACTGATGACAGTAACAGTGTCCAACAGCACCACTTTTACAGGACCATATTTAGTTCCAGTTTACCATTTCAATTCTGCTGCAACACATTGTAGTCCTCTTTCTGCTGTTCCCAGCAGACAAGGCTGCATCGGCAGATGCTAATTTTGTGCAGAGCTCCACTGAGTAATGCATGTGATGCATAAAGGCATAAGTAGTCCATACCATTTCTGAATTCAGCTAGCAGCTCTACATAGATCAGATTGAAAACCTTGCAGCTATTTGGTGTCTTAGAAAAAGTCAAAAACCAAAATCAGTACCCCAACTTAATTTAAGAGATTACCTCCTTAACTTCTCTCAGTCAAATTAAGGTGTCAATTCGATGCACAGATCATGTGGAAAAGTAGAAGAGATGAAAAGAAGCCAACCCTCACAATCCCATAAGGCACATTTCTGTCTCTAAATGGGCCAAAACTCATGCTGCTGGTTCAGCTTCAGCAGGTCACCTAATACCATCTTACTGAGGCCACTCATGATTCATTATGACTAATCAAACCCTAAGTATCTAAGAGAATTCTGATCCCAGAAGAGACTGTTGAGCCTGCAAACAGAGACTGCTTAATATGTAAGCAACCTACTGAAAACTGAAACAAAAAGTACGTTTTCTTTGCTGATGAGGCTGGGAAATTTCTTGGCATGTGCTAAAAGTTTCATTGACACAGCCTCAGTTGCTCAACGCCCGAGACTTGCCATAGGTTGCTGGAGGTACTTATTGGTTACCTCAGTGTTGTTCACTGGAAAACAGGAGATGATTGCAGCTCTCCTGCCACTCCCCCTTACACTCCCCTTGGCACACCCCCTTAAAGTCTCAAATGGCAAGCCTGCTTTAGGCAGCTGATGATCAAGTCCTGCTAGAACCTTTTTCCTACTGGGGAAAAACAATAATTTTTGACTCTACACAGCCAAGTCCTCTAAAGAAAATAAACCCCCAACTGTTAAAAATTGTCATCCAGTGTTCATGTAAATATTCTTTAAAAATCTTCATACTTCTTTTCCCCTTGCAAATTTGTAATAATTACTTACAAATTACTTACTTTCCATGATTTGTTTAAATGCCTTTTTGTTGTTGTTCTGTCTAACAAAATGCAGTGTTTTTTATTTATTGACACAGATTAAAAATACTTCTTGGTTTTTTCTTCCTTTGCAAACTTTTTTTCCCCTCTGTGTTTGTATTTTAAAAGTTTAAAGGACAATCTATCCTGCATAATAAAAGTCCTTAGTTATCTAATGTCTAAATGTAGTCCAGGCAGCCAAAACATGAACCTTCTTCTCTGCTACATAATTCTGTCACGGCCATATCAGCATTAACCTGTTTGCAAGGAAGAATGCCTTCATTTTTAAAGCATTTACATTCCTCAAAGAAGCACTGTCCATGGATAAATTTGCCATGAGCTAGGTGGTGAAGAGGAAGGAGGCTAGAGCTTAGGCTACTTCCCCCAGGTCACCAGCCAGCACAGCTCACAAGTACATGTTTAAGCTTCAAGATATTAAGTTTACTATATGTTCAGTAGGTAAATTAGTACTATCTCTTCAACATTTCCACACACAGGACAATAAATACTCAGAACAGAAACAATTACATAGAAAAACACAGTGAAAAACAGGAAGGTGAAAGGAACACATTAACAGAGAATAACTAGAATTTTCAAAATGAGAACACAGTCTTAGGTTTCGATTGCTTCACTCAGGTAGAAGATGAAGAGTGAGGGAAAGAAAGGGGATGAGTAGTATTTTCACTTTGTTTTGTGCACATTACAAAAATTTCCTTGCATTTATCAGCCAAAGAATGTGGTGGAGAATGGTCATTTAATATTCACACAATAAAAGCACATACAGTACAGCAAGAATATGTTGGGTAACTGGAAATTTCACAAAAGTAATTTTGTATTACAGATTGGGTCAGACTAATTTATTCTGTTCTGCTTAATTATTTTATCGTCTGACTTCTCACATGTAATGTATAGACCATTTAGTGAAACATCTGTGTTTACAAATCCATTTACTTGAAAATTACACTTCAGTAGTATTCAAAAGATTTTATGTATCACATACATAATTTCCTGATATGGATTGGAATATTTAGTCAGAACTGTTGTTCTGCACACATGGCAAGGACATAGGCAAAAAACTTTCTGATTGCCAATGTTTTGGTTAAATAGGCTGCCCCTTAGTCACATGATTTTTCCAAACAACTGATGTGTATTCTGAAAAAAATCTTCACTGTATTGCTTACCTTACTGATGTAGCTATTTCTTAGTAGGCTGATGACACTGTACCTGAAATGTTCAGAAAATGAAAGATGGAAAATTCTAACGAGAATTTAAATGTAAAAGGAGTCTAACCACAAGGGTTAGACCATCTAACCATCATGACTGTTTAACATAATGGTCCATGATTATTTTGCTGCAAACAAATAGAGAATAATTTAATTTATAGCCATAAATTCTCTTATAAAGTGCAAAGTCACTAAACAGTCACCCCCCAAATATGTTTCTGCTCTTCTTATCTTGTCAGATTTGTCCTCTAATATGGTCTTCTTCTGTGAGAAGAAAGAGACTCACAGAATGAGAATTCAATCAGAGTTATAGATGTCAGACTTTTTTCAGATTTACAGTTCTGAAAGAGTTTCCCTGTTGAAGGAGAAAGGAAAAACCTTGCCATGTTAAAGGTGGAATTTAAGCTACTTTTGAAAGGAAGTTCCTGAAAGTAGGGATGCATGTGTGTGGGTATATGCATCTATAATGTACAAATTTACATATATACGTAAACACACCACATATGGTGACAGAATATCATAAAAAACAAACAGTTCCATAGCCAAAATTTGTAAAGGTATGCCCAAGGATTTTATGTATTCATAGAATCACACAGAGTATTCTGAGTTGGAAGGGCCTCCCCACTAGGCTCATCACATTCCAGCTCCAGGTTCTGCACAAAACAGCCCCAAGAGTCACACTGTGTGCCTGAGAGCATTGTCCAAGTGCATCTTGAACTCAGACAGTGTGGTGCTATGACCACTTCCCTGGGGAGCCTGTTCCGGTGCCTAACCACCCCCTGGGTGAGGTTTTTTTCCAAATAGCTAACCTAAATCTCCCTTGACAGAACTTCAGGCCATTCCATCAGGTCCTCTTGGGTCACCAGAAAGAATAGCTCAGTACCTGCCCCTCTGCTATCCCTCATAAGGATGTTGAAGATTGCTGTGACATCTCCCCTCAGTCTCCTCCATGCTGAACAGACCAAGTGACCTCAGTCTCTCCTCATGTCTCCCCTCTTGACCCTTCACCATCTTTGTAAGCCTCTTTTGGACACTCTCTAAAAGGTTAACATTCTTCTTATATTCTGGTGCCCAAAATTGCACGCAATATTCTATGTGAGGTTGCAGCAGCACAGAGCAGAGTGGGATAACCAGCTCCCTGAACCAGCTGGGTGATTCAGATTATACTGTTAAAAGGATAGGACCCATATAAGTAGAATATATGCAGAGCAAAGATGATGACTGTAAGATTTATTCTGGCTATTCTCAATGTTAATCTTAGTAGTAGCTATTCTTAGCCTAAGGCTATTCTTAGCCTTAAAATGAGTTTTTAAAGATATCTGGCTGAGAGAAATTATTTGAATTATTTAGGCTGAAGCAGAAGGAAGCACTAGAACTCTTCTACCTTTGGACAGATAGAGCTGCCAAGTTCCAGTTATCTCAAATATGACAAGACTTGTAGGAAAAGGCAGTACCTGACAACACTAGAATGAAAAGAAGCTGCATTGTATCCTGCGGCACTTTCTGCTGCTCTCAGACAAATGTTGCCTATGATGCCTCCCAAAATAAACATAGGAAATGTTATTTGCTAGGACAGAAAGGGCGGCTCTTCTACCTTCGTTCCCACCACTGCCTGGAGCTCCCTCACAAAATCCCACCACATGCTTCTGAAAGGCGCCTCGGAAAACAGATCCAGGAGCGGCAAAGGGCGTTTGGGAGCAGCCGCTCCTCTCGCCTCCAGCGCAAAGCCAGGGCACCCACCCTCCCGCAGGCTCACCCGTATGAAGCAGCGGGGAAAATTGTTTCTGAGGGTGGATCATTCACGAACCCCCCGCCAGGGCTATTCGCGTGCAGAACATCAAAGCACTCGGGGCAAAGTAAGGTTAAGAGAAGCCCGTGGTTGCTGTGAATGAGAAGTGGGAGAGCGTGGCGGTGTGGGACTCCGATGGTCCCTCCCGCGGAGGTGCACTGGGTCTGTGAGGGCGGGGGCAGCGGGGATATCTGCACATGCTCTGAGACCGCGGTGCCGGGGCTGGCCGGCCTCCCTTTCCCGGGGTACACAGCGGGGAACGCGGTCCGACCCTTTAGGGACGACCCCCATCGCCGCCGCGCTCCCCCGCCGCTCAGCGGAGCGGACTGCCCCGGCTCCTGAAGGGAGGAGAAGAGGGAAGGGCGGGCAGGGGTCGGCAGGGTGGGGTTTGCCCGCACGTGAGTGAAGGCCGGGCAAGGGGGTCTCCCTGAGGGGAGGAGAGCCCCGCCGCTGCCAGCGCAGTTCCGCGCAGCCCCAGCCGCCGCAGGGAGCCGCGCCCGGCCGCGTAAGTGGCTCCCCTCTGCCGCCTTCCCTTCCTCGGGACCGGGTGGGCGAGGGGTTGGAGGAAGCGCCGCTGTCGCTGCCTCGGACGTGGTGGGGAGGGGTCCTGAGTCCCAGGTCCAGCGAGGCTTGTGCGTCCGGAGGGGCGCTGATCCCCGCCTCGCTCCGAGGAGTTATTCCCGGCGTCGGGTGGCTTGCGCGGAGAGAGAAGCAAAGCGCTTCTCCGCTGCCTTTTAAAGTCCGCCGTCGGAAAAGGGCGCTGGCGTTCTCCTGCCGGCCCTGGCGGCCGCCGCTCCAGCGCTGCTGGGCTGCTGCCGGGGAGCGCGGGGGCGGATGTGGCACAAGGGAAAAGGCTCCTGCGTGGGACCTTGTTTGCTGGTCCTGGGGTAGCATTTGCCGCTGCTGTAAGGTTTGGAGGCGTCGATGGGTCAAACGCCTCCCCTCGGGTTTCTGACAGGCTCTTTCAAGGCACTGGAGGTGCTGTCCGTGCAGGTGTTAGCCGTGCAGCGGTTTTCTGACCCAAAGCTCACAGTCGCAGCGCAACTCTTCAGTGCGTTCTGGGAAGTTGAGGAAATCACACTTCAGTGGAGAGCCTGAAGTAGGTGCAGGTCCCTAGCTATGGTAAATCAAATTTAGGAAATGTAAGATTGTTCCTTTCTGCCAGCTTTGCATATTTGAATCTAGAAATGTGTTTGAAGTATGTATGACCCTACATATAATGCTACTGACAGCTGGAGAAAACTAGTCAACTAAAATAAGTTTAAATTTTAAGGTATCAGAAGCAGCAGAACAAAATCTTTCTGTTTTAAAATGTTTGGTACCAGTTAAGATTTTTGATACTGTTTGGATGGTGGAGCATTATCAATCTGATGCAGGATCTGGGTGAACTCCATTAATATGGCTGAATTACATTAGTTTTGGGTTTTGGGGAAGCGGATGTCTCACACCACTTCAGTTCTGACAGCACATGTAGTTTCTGCTGATGTTTATGCTGGTGCTTAAAACATCATTCCAGCAACTTACCTCTGAAAGGAATAGAAGTTTCCTGAAGTTTGGCCTAAGGTGTGAAAGGACTTTTTTCAAGTCTACCCTCTGCTTCAAGTATATTAATACTCAATATATTTTTAGAAGCTTTCAAACTTTTTTTCTTTATATTCTTCCTATTAAAATCAAAACAAATCTATTGTGAGGCATTTGGATATTTCAGAGATGGAGGAAGTGAGACAAAGAATCATGGCATATAGAACTTGTATATATTGAAACAAGCTGATGGTAGTTTGTTTATGCTAGAAAGACAAAACACATTCTATAAAAGACAGTGTGCAGACAGTACACAGTGGATCTTGGATTTGAACTTGGATTACACACTGTGAGTTCTGGTTTGTGTTATGTAATGGCATTAAAACATCGACAGCAAAAATAGGCATCATGCCTATACAAAAACTGTTTGTTTTTATTGACATCTATGATGTGCTACATGCTCTGACAGAAAAAGACATGGTGCCTGCCTGCCCTGCTCCTGTAAGCAGATCTCCATGGCTGCAACTGATTTCATTTGACTCTGCCCCTGTCCACACAATTCTTCAAAACCCCACTGGGTTCTGATACAAATTGGCACAGAAATAAAACAACCCCACAGAGACATAAGTAGCTATATTGGTATCTATGAAAAGTGCAGATGTTTTGTATGAATGGCATGCTTTTTTACTCTTTTGCCACATGTTGTGAAGAAGATTACTCATGCATGGAGTAATCTGTCTAAGTGATGTTACTAAAATACAACTTTGATTCTCCAGATGTGGATGATGACTGGCACTTTGTGAAGATTTAATGCAATGAAGTTTTGATCCTGAGGCTCAGTATGTTGGCTACTGTGTGCATGCATAAGTGGTCTGACCAAGGTTCCTGACCTCAGTAAAAGTGTACTTGATAAGATGAATGACAAGGTAGCTGTTTCTAGCTTTGTACACACTTACAGATTAAATCAAAATGAGTTTCAATTTTCTTAATAATCATAGAATCACAGAATATCCTGAGCTAGGAGGAACCCACCAGGATCATCGAAGTCCAATAACTGGCCCTGCACAGGACAACCCCAAAAATCACACCATGTGCCTGAGAGCATTGTGTAAATAAATTAATGTACTGTCATGGGGTGACACAGCATATTTTAGTTAGGGATCTATTAATGCCAAATAACCAAAGGTGTAGAAAGCTAGCAATGTCATTTCAATGCATATTTGTGGCTTCAAAGCAGAACTTCATGCATTCATATTAGCTTTTTCCATACTAAGATATTAAAAATCATTTTTTGCATTGTTGAAATTTTTTAAAAAGTATACAGTATAGAAAAAAGTATTTGGAGCCATGTTTCTGTGCCTGTAAATTTTCATGTGTCTGAAAGTGTCCATCTTCACAGTATTTTTGCCATTTAGCACATTGCCCTTGATCCTTCAGTATCATGATACAATTCTGATCCTCAGGCTTCTCAATTCTTCATTCTTTGTTCTCCAGTTGGGGAGAACTTCATCTCTCTGGTTGAGTAGCTGAGAAATTTTGTATTGGTAAGTCAACCAACAGGGCTCTTGGAAGCAAACAGTTGAGCTTTCAGAAAAAGACAAATGCATTCCTCCTTTCTACTGGGAAAAGCATTTGTATAAGTGATCTGCCACTACAACTCCAGTGAGAGTTATAAAGGTTACTAGTAAAAGTGACTTCTGGGACTCCTGAGCTTAGTCATTGCTGAAAATCATCCAAGATTGCAGTATTATCTTGCCTGATCTCAAAATTCCTCTTTATCCAAGTGGACATACTCCAAGGAAAAGATCATTTAGAAATGCACTGAATGTTGTCCTTGACTTCACGAGTTCCTGCATTGGATTGCATATGTGTGGAATGTGACATTTCAGAATGGATGTTTGATACTGATGGGAAATGTGACTGATTTCAGAACATCTTGTTCTACACACAACTGGAGAAGAAATTACCTCAAATAAAGCATTCTGTTTGCAAGATGTTTGATTGTTGCAGGTCTCTTAATGCCAATACATGATCTACAGCAGTTACATACAAGAATATCCCTCTTTCTCACTTAACCATGAACTGAACCCTTGTAGAAATCAGGGTGGGCAGGTTGTGACAGACTAAAACACTGACAGTTTAATGGCTGGTGTTGAGCCTGCTTTTATTGAGTGTAGAGAGGTGCTACTGGAATAGCATACATAGAAAATTGTCATATCTGTCCTTTCTTTACTGTGGCTATAAAGATTCTGTCCTAGACTACATGGGCTCCAAGTATATGTGTGATGGTTGTGAATATATGTAAGCAGCCCCCCAACATCTGTTAAGAAGAATTAAGCAACAAACTGGAGTAGAATATTTTATGGTTCAGCTTAATAACAGAGGTCATCACAAATAAATTCTATCTCCATTCACATATTGTAAAGTTTATAGAATCTCTAAGACAGATGGAGCCTCTCAAAATTTCGCCCAGATAGTAGTGAACTTCTGAACATTATGGAATAGTAACAACGGAGCTCTGATGACAGCTATCTACTCTAGTTTGGGTTATGGCTTCTAGAAACATTACCTAAAACTAATTTACATAAAAATCCAGGCCATATGATGACTTCCACAACACTTACTTTTGAAGAGTAAGTGTAATCATACGTAAACCATCACATTACTATCATGCTTGTTCACTGGCTCTGGTTCTTTCCTTTCACTTTTACAGTTACCTTTTCCTACCACACCCAGTAGTTAATGTAGGTTACCCAAAAGACCTCCATGCAGTTGCTAGAGTAAGGTGAATTTTGGTGTTTTCAGTTCCCTGTGACAACTCATCAGAGATGCAGTGGAGTGCGCACAACATCTGCTGTTTTTGATAAATAATCAAAACAGGCAGAGTCAGTGTTGGTGATTCATGTTATGCTGTATTTCCCTCTATCTCTACTAGCAGGGTAGTTTTGCCTCTTTGTGATGGTAATATCAGTTTTTCAGAGTTTTTTTGCATCGTTGTTCTCACTAAATGACCTCATTTCTGAAAATTACATTGTCAGATGTACAACTAGAAAGGGATGATTGCATTAATCCAATTAACTAGTTTACTGGACTTTTTTTGAATTTATCTGTTGTAGCAAGGTAACAAAATGTAGAAAGGTGCCAATGGGCAAAATGCCAATAAATAAACTTCTGCAGGGAGTTTAACTAGGGAACATTTGTCAGTTGGGATTGGACTGAAGGAAAAGACAAACTGTACCAAGTGAATTCACCAGATTTTTCTTCCATCATCTGTACTTAATATACAAATTTACTCCACCTGTGCTTTTTGCTATCCAGAATATTTTTTCTTTGAGAAACATACAAAATAAATTTATTATTGCCTTAAAGAACTTTAAGTGCTTTGACTTTTTTAGGGGGAGGGAGTTGGACTCAGTGCAATCTAATCTTCATTTCCTTTACTGTAGTGACAGTGAACGATGTGGATAAGCTGTTCTATAGCTGTTCTATAAATTTGTGCAGCTGATCTCTGCTCCTTGCCTGCTTTTGTTTGAGGTTATTTTTTGCCTGGAGTTGTATTGCAAGCTGCTTGACAACATGGGAAAGCAATTGTGCTTATTTTACTTTGTGCACTACCATGTCCATTGTGGTTGTGGGATAAATAATAATTGAAACAGAATTTGGAAGGGATTATTATTGTCCTTTTTTATGTTTCCTTTGACTGAGAAACATCTCCATATTATTTAAGGAAATGGAAACATTTGCATATTGTGCAAATATCTGATTACTCCTGCGAGGGTCTAAATTAATTCCTCTGAATACACTGTTTATGAGTGTTTGGTCTGATATTGTTTTTATTTTGCCCACCAATGTTTTTGGACTATCATGCAGTTGAGAAAAAACGATGGGATGTGACTTGCCAGGAAATACTTTCAGCACTGTGAATTAGATGAAAGTCTTGTGGATATACAAAATTAGCATGCATGTGTGATTCTTTTCAAAGATACAGTGCTTCAGTGTGCTTTTTGGAGCCAGTAGTTTAGATGAGTAGGCAGTATTTTTGATCCTTGTAATGACAGATTAACTTTAAAGTAGTGGTAAGTCTTTGAGTATAATCAGTTTCAGAATTTAGTTGCTCTGTTTTTGCTGCAAGGATTTGAAGAAAGGGAGAGCTTTTTAGGGTAGTATGGAAGACGTATCGTGAAACATCAGGTTTTTTAAGTGCAATAATATGTACATTAGTAATTTACATGTTCTGTGGTTGTTGTTTTTTCCTCAGCAATATGTTTTTAGAAAATCTCGATTCCTTATCTCTATACACTGTTTACCAACTGATGCCCACCCTCTTTCTTTACAAAGACTCGAGGAAGGGCCCTGGGCACTTTTTGTTAAAGAGGGGCTGTTCTACAGGCATAACAAGGTCTCATCCTGAATGAAGAGGGAAGTCCTGAGCTGGAGGCGTCCTTCAGGCCTGCTTGTAGAAGGTGCCTTCTACATCTATGAATTTGGCTTTTTAAAAAAACAAAATATTTTTCGAGAAGGCATGAGTATGCACTAGGTAAATTGCTATGCTGGCAAACTAGTAAGAGAAAAATTGCACTTATCTCAAATTACATCAGTAAAAAGATTCAATATTAAAAATTCAAATATATGAATTAGCAAGAAGTATATGGTGCTTGGTTAAGCATACTATTAAATTTGCAATTATAGTGTTCACTGTCAGATGGGGAAGTCCAGAGAAATAGAAATCAGTGTTTCTTAAAACATCATCTATGGAGAGATTTCCTATTGTATATAATAGAGCTGCTTTGAGGTTTTTATTGTTTTAAGGTAGCATGTGCACCTGTCTTTGTCATCTTTTGACAAGTATCTTATAATTTCTGTTAGTTTTATTCACTGCCCCAAACCCAAACTGGCAAGAATAGTTACTATTAAAAAGATCAAAATGTCTCCCAAGGAAGCCTCAAAGGAGAGTTGCTGTTCCTCATATTCTCAGAGCGCTGTTTTTGCTGTTTCCCAGCTTCTTTTTTTTCAGTGCAGTAAAGACTGCTCTACTTCCCATTTACATCAGGTTTTACAGAATAACTTCATGGTTTTCTGCTCAGGGAAATACATGGTCGGTGCAACACAACATCTAGGAAAATAATGGGAGAGACCATCGTGTTTGAAAGACCTCTTGGTGAGTGTGGAGGTGGGGCACTGGCAAACTTGTGTTATGCCAGTTACATGAGAAAAAAGAATACTAAGAGGTTCCCTGTGGTAGTTTGTAGATGAAAATGAGATGCTGCATAGAGGAGCAATGGTGATTCACATGGTGTTTGCTCCTGAGAGTTTGAACAGGTTTTTTTAAGACCTGTGGTAGGTCCAGATCACCTGAGAGCTCTAGGTTTTCAGTCACATTCTGCATAAATTCTTGTGCTGCATAGAACTTACGTTATGAGCCACATCAGATCTCTGTAAAATTGCAGGAAAATTAAATGTATTATAAGTAGAACATTCAGTGCTGGCTTGCTTGCAGAACGCTTGCAGAAGAAGATCTTACTTTGTGGTCTTTGGTTTTACTCTTGCTGACTTGACAATAAAATATATAGGTTAGAACAATCCCACAATGGACACCAAAATTATTTAACTGCATACTTTGGACATCAGAAGTATTTAAATACATACTTCTGCAGGAATGACATGTTGATAAGTATGTTTTATATGGAAAGTGTTGTGAATTCACAATTAAGTGTTCTCTGATTCTTTCTTTATTAAGTATATTTTATTATCCAAAAACAATACACAGTTAAAAATTGCTTGCCTAATTACAACAATAATTATTTTATTTTGCTGAAGCGCATGACAGTCACATCAGAACTTGAGTACATGGATGTTCTAGGCCAAGATCATCATGCAGAATAATCAATGATCTTCCACTGCTCTCCCTAAACACATGTACGCCCAAAAATCATACCTTCAGATTTTACAGCTTCTTTTTATTGTAGGTTTGCCAATTATAATATGATATTAATATATTACTTTCCTACCAGTCTTGCTTTTTGTTCATTTCTCCACATTTACTTAGTTTTTTTCCTGCTTTCTTTTGAATGCCCAGCCTCTGAAACTGTATAACCTTTTTCTGGGAATTATGTCAACCAGCTATTGATGAAACACTTTTAGATTTTTAAGGCAATTACTGTAAGTTTTCAGGAGTTAAAAAGTAGATATTCATGTATCATTTGGAGAATTCCCATTTGTCCCAGGAAAATGCAACTTTCATCATCATGGTAGAGCCTGAAAAATACCATGTGGTAGCAATTTATCATTTTCTATGAGGTGTTCTGGTAGAATGAATGTCTTAGAGCAATGAGGGATTCATTGTGTGAGTTTTGCATGGTAGAGAGAGAAGAAACTGAGAGGGGAAAATGAGCCCTGTAATATACTTTCTCTAAGGGAGGGAAATCTGTTCTAATTGTCTCAACATTGGTTCCTTAGTGGAACAGTGCTTCTGAGTGTCTGGTCCAGAATGTTTTGCAGTCTCCCATGCAATGTCCAGCGCTTAGCAATAATTTATTAGACGGTTTTAGTTTATTTTTTGATTTATGCTTGTGTCTTATTCTGAAGCAATTAGTTTCAACATCAGATTTAATAACCCTATTTTGAATTTTTAATTGTCACTGTTACAAACATTTATAAACCTTCATTCAATTTTACAGTACTCTGAAAAGTCTTCTATGGTGTTTAATTGCCTATATACTCCACCTCATTAGTTGTCTAAGCAAATAATTTTAGAGTTGTATTAAATAAGAGGGGGTTTTTTTCCTATTTGACAGCTTTTCTGTCCTATATGGTAACAGATGGGTTGCACTTAGTTCAATGAACCAGATGCAAAATGAGCAGAATTTGCAGTTAAATACTGTTTATGTTGCATTTTTTATTCACACACAATAAATTAAGTCAGCTTCCTGATTATGTAAAGTGAATATTTACACTCTTTCACTGAAATTAATTAAAATGTATCCACTATGCTCTGTGAAGCACGTAGTTTTCTGGGCCTGGATGGGCTCATAGGTACAATTTGTGCATTTCTTACTGAAGCTGTGTCAGCATAAAGAACTCTTATGTTGTGCTCCAGGCTGCTATCTCTTGTTCCTGCTCCTGTAACCATGCCTTTGTGCCTGCACAGCTGCTTGTGGTTCTCTGCAATGAACTGGATTAGGAAACATTAATCTTTTTTCTTGGGATACTTTTGATTGAGGATCAGTTTCCGATTCCAGTTGGAATGGCCACACACATGGCTGTGCAGCCACAACTAAGAAACGGACACAGAGAACAGACTGAGAAGTGTGAGCTGCTTCAGTTGTACTGCCATTGGAAGAAACTGTTTAACATGCTCCACATAGCTGTAACACATACCATCATTTCTCTTACGCCCTCTGATTTTTGTCTTCACTTTCTTTTTAGACCATCTTTGTCACTGAAGAAAGCATTAGTTGAAAAACTTTTGACCATGACTGTGGTATCCCTCAAACTTTTGAAGTAAGTTTTGGCATTTAGAATCATTCTTTTCCTGCAACAAATGAAGTCCTGTAGAGTTCAGCTCCATAGTTTTGTTCCTTTGGAATGGAACTAAAGAAACGAATAAGTTTTTAAACAAGAAGATATCACTTACCAAGTGCATTTTTAGTGATACTCTTCTAGATTGGCTTGGTGAATGAATTGTATGTGAAATAGTTCTGAATTAAGGATTTTGGATAGTTCCTACTTTTAATCTGTTACATCTTTACTATAACTGCAGCTCCTCTATTGTATATTTGACTTGATTCTGATCTCTGTTTGGTATTGTAAATCGAGAATATTTTCATAGAAATCAGTAAAATTACCAAAGTGGCAAATACCTTTCTTCTTCTCTCCCCATCCCAAACACTATCTCAAATCTCATTTGCATTTATTAGTAGACTTTATAAGCTATCAGAATTTCTTTTAAAATTTTTTTCTTCTAAATTATTTTCCTGTGCTTTTCCATGAAAACAGGCAATATTACAGCATATTTGTCCAAACAGCTATGTGATTATTGGTACAAATTGCTCCTGTAGAGGATGGTGAGTGTGATAAGTATCTTCCTTTAATCTTCATGAAAGAACAGTGAAATACTGTTTTTAGCTTGGCTAAAATAGAAGTGTGGGTTTCACTGTTCCATAAGCTTTCTAAGGATTTGAGAATAGGCATTGCTGATAGCATGCAGACAGTGAGCTGGCTTAATTGCAGCTGTTTACAAATGGCAGAAAGGCAGCAAAAAACAATGATGTGAATGTTGCTCATAGTGTTCCCTGGAGAGGCAGCTTGGGGTGCCTGGAAAGAAACCTGGAATTGTAAGAGAAGAAGCTCTCCTGGTACTTTGATTCCTTCTATGTTCAGGGAAACAGGACTCTGGCAACACACCGCAGGGCATGTGACATATGTGACTTTGAATTTCATCACCTCGCTGGATGAGACTTCAAACTCTGGAAAACATCATCTGTGTTGAAAGGGAAAGTTGGAGCAGTTGGAGACACACTTCCAAGTGCTATATGTAGAATCTTCTTTGATAGTAAACACCCCCTTGAAAACACATCCAAAGGCTGAAGGAAGACCTGAAAAGGTGGTATAAAGCAACTTTATTCACAATGCTACTTCTGTGGTGTTCTGAACAGCTAGCATGTCTGCTGGCTTGAGTGTGGAGAACTTTTGCATTTCTCTTAGAAAACTTAGAAAGCAGGGTTTCAGGGACCACAACAAATAAGTCCCCCCAAAACTAACCTGGGAAGTCAATCTGTGAGTTGGATAGGCTATAAAAGTTGTTTCCCTCGATATGAAACTGAGTCAGGGAACTTGGATAAGGTTGAATATTTTACCATGGATTTCTACTCAGGAGGCCCAGGAAGGGAATGTTTGGATTGCCCCATCAGAAATACTGCAGTCCTTGACTTTAGTATATTTTTGTGACTGATACTGTTCTGCTGAAATGTATTTGGCTTGGTTCAGTATTGCTGATAAATTGGGTAAATTATTGGGCAGAAGAGAAAGATAAGGTTCTGAGAACAGACTCTGAGGTAGGAGCCATTACAAGAAATATGTTTTCTTGCCTGAAGAGGTGAAACTTGATATTGTAATAGCCTTCAAGAAATGCAGAAGTGGGATATGCTTCAGACCAAGAAGAGAGAAATGAGAGAGTTAAAATCCCACTCCCAAGGTTGGAAAATGTGAAACATTTTATGTGGCATGTGTTCAAACTGATGTTTCAGAATGTGGTCCCACACCAGGCTGCACTGTGAGGAGTGGTAGTTTGTGTGTGTCTTCAGGCTTGTACAGTGTACCAGCTTGCTTTTGGGAGGTGGGAAGAAGGCACTGTATGCCTGCCACAGCCCCTTTGCTGTACTGAGGCATATACTGTGTACTAAAAAGGCCCTGTGAACCAGGTGGGCAGTTATCAATGAGAAATTTATAACTGAATGGAAGGGGAAGAAGCCTACTTTGTATGGATTTAGATAGATGAGCAATACTTCCTACTTGAATTCCAAGTTCATGTATTAAGACCATCTCAGCATGTGGTGGGGATGAACTTTCATAATGGTCTTCTCCAGGAACTGTGGAAGCAGAAGACTGAAATAAGAAAGTAAATAAACCCCTCCTATAAAAATGCAGCCTCTGTAGGTTGCTGTCCTTGTCTTTCTTAGCTGCCCTTCCCTACAGTTAGCACTGAAATAAGAATATGCACACTGAAAATAAGGCATGCTGAAATAGAATTTAGGCTAATTTTTCTAATGTTAGCTAATGTTTTCTAATAAATAAAGCAGAACTAACAATGTCTGTATTATTTCTGTAGTATCCTTAATATGCTTTTTGTATTTCAGATAAGTAACTTACAGTCAGAGATTCGTTTGGCCTTCCCTTCAGTGAATGCCACATCAGGTTGCAGGGTGTGGTGTCAGTATTCAATTAATTTCACAAAGCTTGGAATGGAATAAGACTTAAAGTAACTTCTGTAACTGTTTATTCTAAATATCTCTATTCCCTTCAGATGTACCAGTAATGCTGTGTACTGAACAACTGAATTGTCCAAGTTTATTTAAAATGGATTTGTCTTTTGCACGTGTTTCTACCAGTGATGGGGTCAGATTTTACACATTGTTATGAGTCATTCATCATCAACACTGCTGCAGTGTTACATTCTAGACTTTAATCTTGCTATTCAGACTGCTGTGGCCCTTCTTGAGAATAATCTTGTCCTTAGGTAGAGTTATGTTTGCACCAAAAAGAGTTGAAATATTTTAAATCTTGCCTACAGTGATGTTTCTCAATATGTATCCTGCAGTAGTGCTGGTAAAGAACCTGTGCAACAGCTCTGTAGTAAATTGTATCAGGAAACCAACCTGGTTCAAAATTGACTTAGTACCTACCCAGTGTTACTGTGTCTCCATGCCCCAGTTTAACTCACTTTTTGCAGCCACAGAAATGTTTATGTTGGCCCAAGGGAAGAATGCAGGAGCAAGCACCCAGTTAGGGTACACTGCTATTTTGGTGGAAATGCTGGCTTGAGGTTTTTGTTCCAGCTATGCTATAGCTGTTGATGAAGCAATGGCAGCACAGAGCTTAACTGTCTGATAAGCACCTTTGTATTCAGGTGGGTTGCACACCAGTCTGCAACTTTTGCACTGGAGCATTCAGTATTATCTGTGTGCAGTGGCAGTGTCTACTTCAGCAACTGGTCCAGCTCTGCAGGAGTGAAGCTGTAGAGGAAAACTTCTGATGCTGTGGATTCACTGAGCACAAAACTTACATTTTGCTATGTGGGACAATTGGGAGGATTTCAGGCTAGTTTTTGTCTGGTCCCACAGGCTGAATTTCCATTACCACTTGGAGTGTACTTGGTTGCTGTTCTGGAGTACGTGCCCAAATTTCCTTTCATAGAAAAGGTTGTCTCAGGATTGTTCCATGGAGTGAACCAAGGCACAGTGAATTGTCTGGATAACAGGGAAAATATCTTTGAAAATATGCATCTGAGCAAAAATGCCAGTGTAAACATACCAAGGATAACTTGGCTCTGCCTGTGGATGCTGAAGTCAGACAGTTGCTCTGTGGTATCAGTGGGGTTTCTGTTGTACATGACTCTCCCACTCTTTCTGATTCCAATTCAAAGCTTGTTTTGGTGACAGTTCAGCAGCTAGTCCCACTTTGATCTCCAGGCTCTGAGACTGATGCATTCATTCACTCTTTGTTGGTGGTAATGGTCAGAAAAAGAGATATTTTCCTGTACATTTTATCACCCATCACTATCTACCTTGGCAGTATTCTATGCAAATTGAGCTAAGGATGACAACATGAAGTTTCAATCAAATAAAAGGGTTTAATTGGACTATTCTTGGTGTGCACATGTGTTCTCTTAAAATTTAGTAGCCAAAGAAGGGAATTTCTTATTCCAGACTGACTGTGGATCTTCCACTGATGGAAACATAGGATCATAGAATACCAGTTTGCAAGGGACATCAAGGATAATCTGGTCTAACCTTTCTTGGCAAAAGCACCGTCTAGACAAGATGGCCCAGCACCCCATTCAGCTGAATCTTAACAGTATCCAACCGTGGGGAATCCATCACTTTCCTTGGGAAGTTATTCCAATGGCTGAATGTTCCTGTGCAAAATTTTCCTCCTGTGTCTAACTGAAATCTCCCCAGGAGCAAATTGTATGCCTTACTTCTTGTCTTTGCCATGTGACACCATGTAGACAGGGAGTGTCCACATCCATGAAGCTTTGTCAAAAAGGGGGAATAAAGACAGTGCTTGAAATTGTTGCATTTGCTTTGTAAAGGAAAATATTGAATCTGAATAATCTAAAAAGCACCAACAAAAGAAACCTGGATGTGTGTTCAGCAGATGAACTGTACTGACTGTTTCCATTCTTATTCTTGTTTGGTCTTGTTTGACCAGCAGTAGGTACACTGGAGCGTCTTGGTATTTTGATAGTCAATCATATTCATTGTGCATCTGTAGGAAGACAGATGAACCCACCAACACACACATATTTCACTGCTTAACTCTCCCACTTTCCCCATGCTATTGATTTTTATTTTTTTTTTAGATTAAGCTCTAAGGCCTGGATTCTGAGCTGAGTATTACTGCAGTATGAATAAACGTAGAGATATTTTTTTATCTTAGCACAGTTGAAAAGTTTTTGGTTTCACTAACTGGAGCTCAAAGTGTATTTATAGATAGAATTGTGCCATGTGGCTACAATCTGTAGTAAATTCAAGTGCTTTTATGACAAAGCCCTAATTCTGAAGGGATTTCAGTCTTTTTGGTTATGCATAAATTTGAATTTCTGGATCGAGCATAAAGAATTAAGTATTTTCTTTTACTTTTTAAAATAAATAAATCCTGGCTCTTCCTTTTCTGCCTGTTCTGGAGCTTAAATATCTTGGCAGCAGTGTTTGAAAAAGTTCTAGTTTAACCAGTTTTGAAAAATAGTTTGGCAGGTCACAGTGGAGTAAAGCCAAAGTATGTTAGAGGTAAGTTTTAAAACCTAATTGTAAGCTAAAATTATAGCTATAGCTCTTCCTTTGCCTCCCTTTTTCTTCTTTCTCCAATTAGTCAAGCTGTGCTAGACTGCTGGAAACAGAACTCAAACTACTCATGGATCCTACATTTCTTCTGCCTGAGCCACAATGAGTATAGACAGGAAATAACATAGTTAAGTAGTTCTTTGAAAAGTATCTTATTTTTCATCATATCATATCATATCATAATTATTAGGTAAAATTTCACATGCCTTAAAAAAATTAAATTGTGTGCAGTCTATAGCACTTCAGATAACTGATCTTTTTCTTTGCTACATCATTTCTTGCAAAATAGTTGAAGCAAAGGCTGTTTCCATTTCCCTTGATACCTTCCAGTGTTGTACAAACATAGCTACTTTGAAATGCTTTCATTTATCTGCTGTTGACTTTAGAAGTACAATTTGTAATATGACAGGGTGACTGCAGGATATTACTTGTAACGTTTGTATAAAATGGATTGTGCATCTTTTTTTCCCACAGTAATGTCTAGACTCTTCAGAACCTCTGTAAAGCTGTTATCCAGACAAATTAGTTCCGTGAATTTGAGTCACATCAACCTCAAGAATTATCCAAATAAATGGGGTCACCAAGTCATTTTACTGTTAGATATAATACAAAACTCTGCTTAAAATCTGTAAAGCTGACAGGAAATTGCTTAACATATACAATCCAATCTTTTTTCTTCTGCCTCAGTTTTTCTTTTTTTCTTTTTTTTTTTTTTTTAATAAGATTTTTTGTTAATCTAAGTGTTAAAAATATTTCCCATCAGAGTGGGCATCCTGTTGTGTAATAATTTTGGCTGTCTCTGGGCATTGCTAAATTGTATTAAGCATGGATGTCATAAGGAATAATTTGTGGATAACATTTGATGGCCAGCCTATGAGTAGAAGTCCATGTAATACTCAGTTATAGTCTTAGGGATATGTTCAATTCATTTTGGGGAAATAGCAATGTCATCTTTATGGTCAGTATCTTCTTTTTGATCTTTTATACTGTTCCAAAATTCATACCAGTGCCAAAAATTAACTCCTCCTTATCCATGACTTCTCATCTGGTTTTGATTGCGCTTTTCAAATAGCCTTTGATCCAGCATGTGCTTGTTACTTGTACTTTCTTTGTGTGCCATGTACTCAGTTTGATAATTTTTTAACAAAGAAATCCTCTGAAAACTAATTACATTCACTTAGAGTCCATCTCCTCACTTTAACACAAGCTCTAGCAAATGTGCTTTGTTTTACTTCCAAGCAGTTAAAACTGTGAACATTATATTGCTTGGTCTTTTGTATTTTGTAGAAGGAAGGGGAGAAGAAAAGAAGCAATGTGAATAAATTGAGTTAAGCTAAGTTTAGGAAGAACCAGACTCATAGTTTTAACAATTTCCCCAGCTGAATGGTATTTTCATGCTCTGTTTAGATGTTGTCTTTTAAGAGAATCTGTTAGCAGAACATAACTTTAATCATATGAAATAGCTTTCTGAAGAGGTTTGGGGGTTTTTTTAGAGTTTGCATTGTAGAATGAGGAACAAGTAGAATGAGAGGAAACATGAAATTACTTTCGTTCTTGAAGAAGTCATGGCATGTCATCACATCATTTATCCCAGTGTATATTTTATGGTGATAGGCATGAAATGGTAAAGTATCTACTTTCTCAAATGCATTTGCTGCTCTTTTGGATGATTTATGTCTAGGTCATGAAAAAATTTCTAATGTCACACACATACAACTATCAGCAGAGCACAGAGTTATAAATAATTTTAAAAAAGAGTCTTTTTTTTCTGAAGGAGGAACTATCTTTGATCTGTTTAATCTCTGGGCTCAGTAGCTCTACTGCCTTTTTCTCATTTTCTCATGTTTTGGCCTAACAGCTGTCACCAGTTTAATATGAATTATTGCAGTTCAGTGCAAAGTCCACCAATATCTTTCAAGGGTAAACTTATTTTTTCTGTCCTGGACAATTCATCCATTTGCTGTTGGCCTGCTCTGAACACCCTTTCAGAAGTACACCTGGCCAACACAGTTGTCTGCTGTTTGTGGTGGGTTTTGTAATTCCATCGGAAAAAACCCAGTCTTTTAAAGCCTCTTTTGAAGAAAATCGATCAGTTCTAATAATTTAGAGCTTGTTTGGGTTTTTTGTCTCATTTCTCTGCGACTGTTGGGAATTGCAGAGTAAGGGAAATGTTTCCATCGGTACCCTTGTGAAATCTTAGCCTTCCTGCTCAGGACATTACCTAGCTAAGCTGACATGTAGAATAAGTTGTCTTGAAAATTTCAGAAGAGATACTTCTTATGGTACATGGCTAGAAGAACAACATTTTTCTTTTTCAGACTTGTACTCTCAATTTCCAAAAATTTCTCTCAACATTACATCAGCAAGAGCCTGTAGAGTGTCATCATCCAGTTAATCTTTGGGGACAATCAGGGTGAGGTTGAATACTGCTTGTGCTACTGGAGAGTTGCACACAAGGAGGTAGAACATCCACCATCATTTAGAGGTAAAGTAATTGCAGGTGTTTTGTACACAACAGGCAGGCTGCTATGACAGTTTCCTTAAGTATCTTCAGTGCTGAAGCAGAGCATCCGATTTCATTAATTTTTGTCTTCTTTTTTAAAGTTTTGTGCCTGCAGAGTTTGGATATAGAGAGGAAATTAGACTTCAGGGAATAAATCCCTGCCTAAATCAGAAGAAGATGACAATTAATTCCAGGTGAGTCATCTGGATTATCTTCAAGGTTGATTTTTTACCTTTTGTTCTAGCCAGAAATTCTGCTGTGTATATGATGATAGATTTCTAAAACTATATTTGGCTAGCACCAAAAAATATGTCCAATTTGTGCACCACTAAACCTTTGCTAGGAAGTACATAATTTCTCTAAATCCAGAAAATTGCAAGGAGACTATTGTCCTTCATATCCTTTTATCTAGACCCAGACTTCCTGCCTTGGATTTCCAAACTTCCATCCTATTTTGTTACTTCAATTAGAGCTTGTATACTTTTAAGTATACCAGATTGATAGCATTTAGCAAGGACATTTTTTTTCAAAATGATTTATTATCTCAGACAAAGTAACCTGAAAGAATCATGTTGTTACTAATGGATGATGCACAGACTAGTAATTGCTTCATTTTATTTCTTTGTTCTTCCTCTTTATCAGAAAATTGATAGATAATATTTTAGGTGGTTCAATAACAGATGTTAAACTCTGGATGGTTTGTTCGAGAAGCCCACATAAAGTTTGTGAAACTGGAGATATTTTGGTCTTTTGAGTTATTATTTTTAGATTTCAGTGGAGAAACACTGAAGAACAGCAGTGATTTTCCTTCTGTTATCATCAAAGTATTTCTAAATTCTTTTTCTTCTGAACATTGAATTATGTTAGAGGTTTTCTTTGAGCCAAAACAAACAATTCTTACTATATAACTAGAAGCAATTTAAAATATTTTAAAGAATATTTTCATAATGGAACAATTACTGTATCTTAGTATTTTCCTGTCTGGTGAATCATGATTGAAGTAGGCAGAAAATAAGGAAAATTATGTATGTGAAATGTGGAAAAAGGTCAAAATTGAAGGGAAATAAAAGAAAGTAGCTGGAAGCTTGGAGTCTGATCACAGGGAACATTTGGTTCTTCTTGAGCCTCTTCAGCTGCTGGAAATTGAGATGCATGAGATATGCATGTGCATTGCTGGCTAAGTTCCTAGGGACAGAAATAAAGGGCAATAGTTTGACTAATGCATGCCAAAGTGGCATTTTCTGAAGGCCAATAAAGCAATGCATAGGTGAGAAAGGATCTTAGCCGATGCGTTATCATTTAAACTAGCTAAGAATCTTTTTAGATTAGTCATGAAGGATTTGCCATTGATTATAATAATTTTATGTAACAAAATTCATTTCTGAGCATGTGTTGCTGGTGTAGAACCATTAAAGCTTCATGTTTTTATAGTGTTTCCATGAGGAATGTGTACTTACTCTTCATGAGTAATTTTTTTGCACTATGAAAACATGTATCGTTTACAAGTGGTACTAACCAATAATCAGGTTCCATAAAAATCAGTAGTTTGGTGAAATATTCCATCTAGTACTAGTAAGGGAAGTGGTGGCATTTTGAAATTAGAAGTAATTTCTATGACATTGCCCATTCAATATTTTACCCCAGAGGGGTTTTATGTTTTCTAGTTACTCTATGAAACCAGACACCTGATGTCAGAAGCTTTTTGCAAGTAGCTGCTAAAATGAGATGTCTCATCTTTCCTGCCTGTAATTTCCTAGACCACTGCGTTTCAACTAGCAGCTTCTTCTCTGGGTTTGGCCCTTGAGACAGTGACTCTGTCCTGGCCTCCTTTTTCTCCTGGGGCAAGTAAGGAATGGGTTGTGGCCAGACCCCGCCTCTGCTCACACAGGTAGCTGGAACTCAGTTTGCTGTTTCTGCCTCCAGAGATCATGAAAGGAAAGTGAGAAAGGAGAACACTTTTTACTCCAAAATTGTGATCCAGCCATAATAACAGCATCTTTTTGCATAGTAGGAACTGAGAAATAATGTAGTTTGCACTCATGAATACACACAAAGCCAGGTACACACAATATATGTGGAAGGAGATTTCCTTGATGACAACTGCTGTGCTTATTGCAGTGTCTGGACTTTGGAGGGCCTGACTTGTGCATTTGGACTGGGTTTTTTTAAGCAAATATATCTGCCTGTATTAGTATCTAGCTTTCTGTGGGGTTTTCCCTACAGCTTACTCACAGCATTGCTGGGGATAAGACTAATTTTTTGTATTTATTTAGAAAAAAATAGTTGATTTAGAAATAAACAAGGGGAGAAATCTATTGTTTCACTTGAATAAGTGACACATTAAAAAAAAAAAAGAAATATATGAACATAGAATTAAAGAGAAAATATGAGACAAGTCGGTACCTAAATGGCCTTGATGTTCTGTATTGCTTGTGTTCAGTATATCTTAGTTAGAAGAGGATGTTTGAGGGAATGAGGTGTGTGATATCCCCTGACCTTTTCAGTCAGAAGTTGGTCATGCCATTCAGGATCATTGTATGTGGCAAGGGAAGAAAGTTATTGAGGGGAGAAGTAGCTATAGAATGTGTATTGAGATGCTTTGTGTCAGCTGAAGGTAGAATAAAAAGTTATACATTTATAGGGCCTTGTGTTCTCACAACAAAATAAAATTGGAGAATTGTATTTCACCTGATCTTCATGTGGGAGGAGTAATGGCTGTCCCAACAATTTGTTGTCCTATTTGTTACGTGACACAAATTATCCTGAAAACACTTTTGCTAGTATTTAACTGGTGCATCATCAATTAGTACTGCAAATACATTACTGCACACAACATACATGTGCCTTGTTCCTCTGGGCTATTTGACAGTCAATGAAGTAACTTCATAGTTACAGCAAATGAAATTTAATGCTTAAATGGCTGTTGATTTTTATAAGCAGAACTGCCTCCTGGAAAAAACTATGGAACTGCTAAACTGTTTGCTTTTTCAGTACCTCCAGACGATTTATATTGAAGATAAAGTTGAAAGTGAAGAACTATTGTGCTGGCTGGCTGGGAGTACAGAAACACACATGCACACCTGAGTTGGATTTTCTCTCAAATGTTTGTGTTATTCTGTATTTTATTTATTATTTACAGAATACTCATTGCTTTATAAACCAGGTCTTGTGATTCTTCAATGCTCTGCTGAAATGATTCTCCTGTTATTGCTGAACTTGGATTTATTCCAAGAGAAGGTCTGGTTTCTTCATGCAGACTTGCCAATGTTTTGGTCTTTATACATTGTATCAAATCTGCATGGATCTGAAAGCACGTCTTCACCATGGTTTTGCAATTGTCATGCATAGCTGTGATTTGATTAAAATACTGAAGAATTCTTCTTTCTTAAAATTTCACAGAGGCCTTGCTGACTGCAGTGCTCAGTTATGTTACATCATGGAGTTCTGCAGCCTGTTTAGGCTCTCTGGAAAGGATGGGTAGGGTCACTCGCTGTAGCTATTGCTAACCCCCCTGGAATCTGTGAGCAAGGTCTCAGTGGGCAACTATCAAGGTTAGTACTGGGTTTTGCTGTGTTTTGAAGTTTTAGTCATGTTCTACTTGTGAAATGTTACATGTAGTCAAGCTCTTTATTGACTTACTTAAAAAATACTGAGAAATTTGAAAGTCTTTCCAAAAAATTATGCAGTTGAAGGTTGTAATGTTCTTCAGATTCTGATCCTGAAGCATTAAATGTAGTGGTGCTATTTAAAGCCAAGAATGATAAGGGAATGCTCTGGCATTAGTTATCTCAGTTATAAATCATGTTAGATGTTTGGATTTATATGATCCTGATATGTACAGTATATATTGAGAAAGTCTGTCTAGAGCGTCCACATTTAATGTCAAAGGGTAGTGCTCTGTAACAGGGTTCCTCTAGTGACTCTGCAGGGACTTATTATTCTGGGGATTTTATATCTGAAAGAAGTGGTGTTTGATTTTGCAGGGTACAGAAAGTACCTGCAAGGAACCTGGGGTGGTCTTAACAGGAGTAACTTCAGATCATAGAACGCTGTTTAATGCTTCTGGGATTAAGCACTGCAGGTGCATCTTATTTATATCGTGTGAAATAACCCTTCCTGTTTATGTTGTTTTGTATTGTTCTGATGTATAAACCTAAAATAAATCACAGCAGTGCACTTAGCAGACACGTTATGCCTTGTGTGTGTGCAGTGTGGCAGTGGTGCTGGGCTGTCACAGTTCCATTTTCACATTTGAATAGAAGCAAAATACTTCTCCGAATACTTTAATATTCAAAGTCCAGTACAGATCCAGTGAAGAATACTAATTTAAATACTTTGATGTAATTTCACAGTAATATTTGGTTGCAAAGGAGATTTTTCAAAACTTTTATGCAAGAATCTGTTAAATTCTTACTGCCTTTGACTTAAGATAAAAGAAACATGGAATATAAATAATGTGCATCTAATTCTTGGATTTCTATAAGCAAATGAAAGCAAACTTAACCTTTCAAAACTCTTATAATTGGCAGATTATTATTGTATTAATTAATATTAATTATTATTAATATTATATTAATTAAAACATGTCATTTTAGATGTTCTATTATGAGAAAGTTGGGACACCTTGATCAGACCTAGTTTTTTGTTGTTTTTTTGTAATCTGTTTGAGATAGCATCTTTTCCATGTGCCTTAAAAACTCATATAGAAACAAGTAAGATGTGTAATAGGAATTGCCTTCCTTCCTCTGCTCCATGATATTTTGATAAGTGAGGCTGTTTCTGGGATCATCTGTGTTTTCTTTTAGTTTGAAATTAGATATATTCCTCTTTCTTCTACACTCACTCTTCTTTCTTTCTTGGACCCCACAGAAAGTAGGGGGAAAGGCCATTTTTTTAATATATATAAAACTTTAAACTTTTTTTTTAATATATATAAAACTTTAAACAGTTTTCAGTGACTCAGCACAGAATATTAATTGCACAGCTTTTTAAAACAAAAAGACCTTCTGGAGCCCGTAAGTGTATGGTGCACTGGTCAGATGGGCTGAGAGGGGTGGGACTGGACAACCCCAGGAGAGTAGGAGCTCCTGGAGCTGGAACCATCGAACCAGCCAGCTGAGGTTGGGAAGGGACGACAGAGAAATGAGGTCAATCATTAGCTCTTTGCTTAATCTCCATTCTTCCACCATGAAATGAGGCTACTTTTTGGGGCTTTCAACTCCCTTGTGGAAGCACATGGGAGCACACAGGCAAAGCTATTTTAAAAATACAGATTTTATAGACATTTTAGAAGCCACTTCAGGAGTTGATGCAAGTGAAAGTATTCTCACTATTTCTACTTGAAAAACAATGTCCAAGGCCCTTTTAGAGAATCACCAGCTTTTGTACAAATCAGCATGGAATTGATCTGATGTTACTTTCTGAGAGGCTTTTGCTTGTGTCTTACACAAGAGGCTGTTACTGAAAACTTGGTAACCATGGGGTGAAAGGTAAAGCCCTGTTACTGATTAAAAAGAGTAAGTAAAAAAAGCAACCTTCATATCATTATCCGGAAAGGAAAATGATTGTCAAATAGAAATGTTAATAGAAATTTTCTGGACAAAATTGTTTTTATAGGACAAAAATGTTCATTAAAGATAGTAACTGGAAAGATTTCCCTTTTTGATACAGGGAAAAAGATAATTTTTAGCCTTTCCAGTTGAAAAAGTTTTAAAGAAAAATAAAAACAAAACCAGAAAAAAGCAACAAACAAACAAACAAAAAACAAACCAAAAGAAAACCAAAAATACCCCAACTCCTCACAAATATTCCAGCAATAAAAAATCCAAGTAAAATGAAGAAAGGAATTGATTGGCTGGGTGAAAAAGAGTAAGTTGAAGGAAGTCCTATATTATAGAAGGATTGGGAAAGAAACTTTCAGTTGGTTAATTAAGGTAGTGAAGAAAGTGATAACTAGAACAGGATGACCTTGAAAAGCTATAAATGAAGCATATTCAAAACAACTAAAAATGTATTATCTCCTTACATGATAGTACAACAATTAATAATTAATAGGCCAGAGCCTCATTATTTGGGTAAAAAAGCCTGGTGTTTTTTCTTTCTTGACATGAAGTACTACTTTCAAATGTCAGTTGAATTTACAGAGGCTGGGATGATTTCTTTGAAATGTGCCTAATTACCTACCTAGGTGGCCTTTAGATGTGCAATTGCACATTTGGCTCAAAAATTGACTGTTGTCAGAAACTGAATACTTTTTTTTTTTGAACGTTTGCTTCAGTGCAATATGTTCTAAGTTCAAACAGGCTTATAAAAAAGGCACAATAAGATGTTACCCAATAGCTTACACTGCAAAAAATCCACCATGCCTTACTAGTTTGTTTTCTGGTAGATCTGTCTCCTTGCTCCTACTGAAAGCCCATTTGTAACTTCCTGCCTCTGAGGAGAAGTGTACTCACGCTTCAGCTGGCTGTTGGTGCCTTCTCCTGCTCCTTCCCAAGCTGCAGCGTGGAGCTGCATCTGACACACCTTTCCCAGGTGTCCAGGGAGATGCAAAACAGAATCATTTCAGTTTTGGTAAGACAGAGCATCCTAGTTTCATTTCAATTACAGTTCAAGTCTTAGTTTTAACTTTGATTTTCTTGGTTCTTCTTTGTATATATTACAAACTTTTAAATCTAAATTTCCTATCTATATTTATCCTGTATTCAAGGCCAAAAAAGTATGTGTGGATTTTTTTTTTATCCATAATATGGCTTTAAATAGTTACTTTCCTTCTCGAAGAATCTGATTTTAGACTTAGGGAGAGCACTGTGAGTCAGCACTACAAAAATTTCCTTTAGACCCCTGGGAATATTTGGAATTCAGCAAATGGCAGCTAGTAGCTGTTTGGGACATGCTTAATATTAGGTTAAATTACTCATTCCTGGATTGAAATAACTAATGGGAATTTGTGCTAACATAGCCCTTCTTGCTACATAGGAAATGATGCAGGATTTCAGGTTTATTCTCCCTCCCTGGATTAGTCAAGTAGTAAGTGATTTTTTTATATATATAGGTTGTATTAAATTTCTTTTACAGAAATTCAGGATTTAAGGTATTTTCCTGAGTACAAACTGAAAAAAGAACTATTAAAGAGAAGTTGAGGGACTTGGTAAGTGATAATTTTATTTTAATCTCTACAATATTTTGTAGGAACCAGTTTCAGTAATCTGCTTAAACCATGAGAAGCAATCTAAAATAAATATATTTTTATTTTAATAAATAGGAAATCCTTTTAGAAAGTGTTGAATTGCAATTTATTCTCTTCAGAAATGATCTTGTCATAACATTATAGAGACAGCCTACACTACTGTTGAGCTTTATAAAGATTCTTTCTCTCTTGAATGTTTATGATCATCATGTGTAGATTAGCACACTGAATTTTTATTCTCAGAACCATGAGCCAGAAACACTAAAATGTAATTACTTTATCTAGAAAAGATTCTTGCTGGCTACTTGATGAATCCTCTTATGAATACCAGCACATCTTGTCAGAACCCATCAGAGCTGCACAGAGTGTACAAAACATGTTGTGTTTCTTTTTCAGTGTGCATGTCAAAAGTTGAGTTTGTTACAGTTGGTTGCAAAGAGTCGAGATTACCATGGTTCACTAAGACCTGGGCCTGCAAGCACTTTTGTTCATGTTTAACTCTGGTGAGTTATATGGGCAAGCACATGGATATGCATGTGCACAGTTAACACCTGTAGTTATGTAAAACTCCACATATTTTCAGCCCATAGCTGTGAGGCTCTGTCTGTGGGACAAGTCACAGTCAGCAACAGAGCAGCTTTTAGTTTTGTCACTTGGGCATCTGTTTCAGTTTGTGCAAGAGTTTCAAAATTATTGGTTTGGGGTTTTTTTGTAAAATTAAAATCCCCTGAGCATGAATTTCTGCATAACTGTATAAAAATATACATACTCTTCATACTCTTTTGATACTCTAAGGGAAAGCCGTAAAAGGAGTCTTCCATAGGAAAATAATTTTGTCCTTCAGTTTATTCCCTCTAATATGGACAACTGTTTCCTCGAAAGAAGAGAATTCCTGATCAACTTTTTAATGAAAAGAATGTGCTACAAAAGTCCTTGGGGTATGTAAATCAGAGAACTCTTGGATGAGGCTCTTTAGATTAATCCAAGTGATATAGTTGCTATAGAGCAGAAAAGTCTCTAATGTCAGAACTTAATGTTGTTGGTCCAAACACAGCTAGATTTATAACTGGAAACAAAGTGGGAGCCACAAAGTGGATCTTCCACAGCTCTTTCCTGGAGAGAAACAAGAATCTCCTCCAAGAGAAGCTGAGTATGCTACAGGTAGCTGCCACCAGACAGCACTCTGCTCAGTCTTGTCCAAAGAGCACCACATCTGGCATCCTTCACTGATCCACCACTAGACCTGGCCCTTCATGAACATCTCTCTCCTGCTGCTTTGTCGCACACCCTCAGCCACACAAATACATCTTTCAGCTGAATCTACAAAATTACCTTTGCTGGGTGGCAACATGGTCTTCTTGTAGTTTCAAGCAAGTGTTACTGAAAACAAACCCAAAAACTATGTCTGAGTGTCTGTCCATAGGACCTTTGATCCAAACACTGCATAATGGGGATACTCAGATCTACCCCATCTGTCCCATTGAGGTGGGACAGATGTAAGCCATTTTATTTCACCAGCCAGTGTGCTCTCTGCCTCTTGACTGGGAGCCAGGAGAGTTCTAGGTTTGAATGCCATTAGCAGTGTAGCTTCTGTGTGCTACTGTTCTCAGGATTAAGTTTTAGAAAGTCAGACAAACCAAAGCAGCCCAGCCCTGTCATTGTAATGATCCATAAGTGTACTAGTGCTACCAGGGGTGAATTGTTATCACAGGTAGGAGATAAGCAACAAGATGAGGCAGCAGGCAGAAAATGATGCACAGGAAGCTCTAGCTAAATGTGAGGAAGAACTTCTTTACTGTGTAGGTGACCAGAGCACTGTCACAGATTGCTCAGAGAGGTCTGGAGTCTTCTTCACTGGAGATATTCAAGAAGCATCTGAGTAATTCTTGAGTCATTCATGGATTTGTTAGAGAGTTTGGTAAAAAAATGCCTAGATATTGTCACAGGTCAGAACGATGTTCCTTAAAAGTGGTTGTCATGCATTTGTGCACAAGAAACCTAACCTGTAACATAACTTCTTGTTTCTGTCTTCTGACTGTGTATTAACTGTGAAAGAGATAAAGTTCATCTTTACAAGGATGAGGTCAACATGAGGAGAAGCACTGGCATTGTCAACAGCAAACCTTCAGCACTAAAGACCTTTTCTCTTAATATGTTTTTGCCTGTAAGAAAATAATTGTCTTGGGTAATGTTAAGCTGGACTCCTGGTCTTGAAACACAGCTCGTCCTTGTGGAGCACACTTTCTTGGATACATTTCTCCTTGGATCTGGGAGAGCTGAGGAAAGCTTGTGTTCTTCCTTTGCATGTGGCTGCAGAAAGTAGGGCTATTCGTGAAGCAAAAAGGAGGAACCTTCTCTGCTTCTGGAGCACTGGCAGACTTTACACCAAGGGAAAAGTAAAAGCTGAGAGAAAGTTGCAGCAGGCTGCCACACAATGTGTTTTTCTATGTATTTTCCTAGGAAAGTCCTTTAAATGATGAGAGGTATAGCACTTTTCTCTGCAAGGTTTGTCTTAAATAAAAATAAAGTGATTGAAGGTTTATCTTAAAAATAAAGTGATTGAAGCATGAGTGTTTCGAAGGAAACAATATGCTCTGAATAATACTGGCTGGAAATACTACTACATGTTTGGAGTGGGTTGTCTGCCATTGGAAGTAATAAAAATAGAGCTGTAAATTATAGATTGGGGTTTGGTTTATTCTGGAAGCTAATTTTTAAGAAACTGAGGTTTATTTATTGGTTGTGTCACAGGAATGTTTGGCTTGCTCTAAGTCCAGTCTTCAGCATTTTTCATTTCAAGCCATATATATTTTTATATCAATATCACAGTGGAATTTCCCCATGCATTTCCTTCAGGATGTGTTAATAGTTTCCCTGACATAGACATGTTTGAATGCAGGTAATGGCATTCCAGTTGGGTTTTGTGTCATGAAGATATGATTTATCTGAGCACCAGCAAGAGTTTCCCTCCCTCCCTGCCTGCTTGGCTGGGCAAATAGCCGGCCAGCTCGCAGCCCTCCAATCACCTGGGCTCCCAAGCCTCCACCCCTCAACCACCTGCAGCTGGCAAGTCTTTTAATAAAATCACTTCAACTCATTACTCTTCCATTTATGACAGCAGGAGTTTGGGGCTGAAAACAGAAGCAGGAATTTACCCAGCAGAAGTTGCTCTGAATCAGGTTAGTAATGAAGTTTACTGCTGAAAGCAACCAAGGTTATCTTAGGAAACCTTGCCTTTAACATATATGCTCTTTGAGTTGCAAGAGCTGTGGTATGCAGTTTGTTTACATTGCAGCATTATTCTGTATTTGGTGAAGTAAAAATTTGATGTTAATATATAGAAGATGCAGTTACAGTTTCCTTCCCAGTCTGACTAGGAGGTGTTTCTGCTTTTGAACAATAAAACTTTCTTTGCTTTTCCCTTTTATGCATCTTATACTTCTGTTACACGTGCTATTTTCCAATTTTATGGTTTATTTTTGAAATATGCTACTTTAAATATTTCAAGCCATTAGGAGTTTTGTGAAAGTCTTGGGAACCACAGGAACTTTTAGGACGCTTGCAGTAAAATAATGTATTGGCCATGCATGTGTGTACACACACGCAAATCATAAACTATACCTAGTTTTGCTTAATTTCTGAATTCTTTTAATTCACAAGATCTTACTTTCATATATTGTTGCACAAGATCTAAAAAATGTAATACTGCAATTTTGAATAAGGCTACATGTACTTAATAGGAAAAAAATCATAAACTTTTAAAGGGGTTTTTTTGGAAAAATGAGGCTGAAAAAAAGATGCTCAATTAATCTGTATTAACCAGTATATATTTATATTTTCCTATTTTCAATATGTTACAAACTCTTTGGAGTATTTTATCCTTAACTGGTATACTGTTTAAAATGTTTAACTACTGTATCTAAAATTAATAGTATGTTACATAATACTGGCTCAACAGAATAGTTTAGAGTAAAATATTTTTATTTTATTTTGGCTTCAAAAATCATTAAACATAAATCTCAATAACAGTACTAAAACTTTCAGAGGTTTCATATTGCTTTATAACATTTGCTTTCCATATGAGATTTTTGAGGTTTTTTATTAGAATTTTTAATGGAAATTTTTGTGGGAAAAGTTAAATGGCAACTGCAGCAAAACTTGGGATTTTCCCATGTGTAGGTTGGGTTTAATGTGTACTAACTTAAACCATGTATGAGACAAATTAAAATTTTATTTTAATGGAAGTAAAATTATTGACACATGATGTAAGCTACCTTTTTCTGCTCTAATATCCACATATTTTTTGGAATTTTTTTGTGGGATAGGAGGCTAGATTTTTTACATGAAAAATACTTTGCAGAAATGGTAGATTTTATATGACTGTGAAGCAGTCAAAGCAGGCTTAAATATTAATATAATCTTTGCAGATAGAGACTTTATCCCTTGTATTGTGTTTTTAGTTACAAATTTTTTGACACCAAACATTTCCTGACAGAAGAGGGCTAACAACAGTTGACAATTAAATGTTCCTGATCATCCACCTGAACTGGTATGAGTTGTAAGGATGAATTCATCTTCTGGAACTGGCATTCAGATGTGTAGTGGGCAAGCAGTAAATGATCTGGTTTACAATTGGCTAGGAGAGGCTGAAATTAAGATGACTTTATCAGCAGATACTGTAGAGAAAAAAAATTAACCAAGACAATAAAGAATAAAAGGTATTGGAGAAAAACCTGCTTATTCAGGTACTCTGACAAATAACTGTGAAAGTCCATCAGATACTAGAAAGTTTTGTTTTGTTTTTTTTCTCCCCTGTTAGATAAATCTTTTGAGTTATTTTGCTGTCTAGATTATGTCCTACTTTCCTTCCTGTATCTTTGTTGAAGGTGGTTGAAGGGGTAAACCTAAACTGCAGTGTGGATGGCTTAGCAGTTCTCTCTAGGAATTCGTTCAAGGAAGGAGGAGGTTTCTCTAAGGGCTGACCATTGGTCCTCAAGTCTAAGGCAGTTGAACTGAGGCCTGCCTTTTTTGGAGGACTGTTGGAGGTGTATTCCGTGTTTATAGCGTAACCTGTAGCTAAATTAAACCTGGTCCAAAGAGACTTCAGAAGGGCGGTGACCCAGCACTCAGGAGCCAAGGAGCTGCCTCCTCAGTTGCATGCAGCAGCAGGAATGTGCCAGCGTCGGTAACAAACAGACTTCACAGGTGTTTGCTTGCGACAAAGTGAAACTTGCTTTGCTTGTGACGCAGCCCTCTCTGTAAAGCAGACTTCAAAGTGCAGCCTAGCACAGGTTGGAATGCATGAGAGATTCATCAGGTAATCTGCTGCACACCATAATTAGAAATAACTGCATACTGTTGGTGAGTTCAAGGGCATTTTCCTTTGTGGTTTCTTATCACTCATTGCCTATGTTTACACTTTGTGTAAGATCAGGATTCAATCTTTTCTCGGTTTAAACTGCATGAACAATACAGCCCACCCTAACTGGTGGTCCTTGCAGGCTACATGGCTAGCATTGCTGTTCCAAGGTAGGCAGATATCCAAATCTGCTCCAAGAAATGTAGGACAGGTGCACCAAAGATGCCTCAAAAGCAGTCGCTTCCTTCTTGATTTTACCCAGCGTCATTACCAAAAATCCCCTTTCCTAAGCTGTCAAGTGTGCATTCCCAGGAAGGCTCAGAGCAGAGCCAGTGCTCCTCAGCTGTGCAGGACATTCAGTAGGGGCCCAGGCCAGCACTGGCAGGGCTCACAGCAGCAGAGGCCAAGATGAAGCAGAACCCACACTCGTATGCTAGGATGAGGCAGGGTTAGGCTGCAGCAGGGAAAAAGAGGAAGAATAAAGGAGCAGTTAGGAAAATACTGAAACCTGCAAGTCAAAAAGTAGGAGAGATCATGTTTTTAATGTGTTCCGTTACCCTACTTCATGTTCCTCTGTGTCCTGAAGATCAGCAGAAAAGAAAACTGATATTTGTCCAAACTCAGGAACAAGATCTGTGAGTCTGCAGGAATAAGACCCTTTAGAAGAGTGCGTGGTGGCGGTCAGTATAAGCTTTTCCAGGACAATGTTGCCACCAAAAGGCACGTCCAGCTGTTACCTTCTTTGCTTCTGCAGGTTTATATTTTAGCATGAGATGTGCTCTGCCTCAGTGTTCTTGTGAGTCAGCACACGTCAGCGGTGAGTCATTGCTCAGGCTGTTCTCCTGCAGGGGTAATGCATTAAAGGGTCTGCTTTACAAGGGACACCTCAGAAAAACATTACACTTGTCAGTTATTTCTGGATGACACTTGTCACCTCATACTTATGTCATTTGGCCCTGGGTAAAGCTAAATAGCTTTGTAAGCTTATCGGTTCTTCCTGCTACACTGTCTTATCCAGTATGAAGTCTTGGAATGTCTCAGCCAAATCTGAAAGGGGGCCATGCCTGAGGTACAGTGCTGCACTTGGCACACAGCAATAGAAGTTGTGAAGCAGGGTTAAGGCATTTTTTGTTACGAGTTTAGGCAAACTGAGTATAGGAAACTGGAAAAAATGTGCTGGATTCCAGTGGTTGTTGTAAAGGGATATGTTTGTCAAGTCCATGTTAGGATGGATATACTTACAAAGAGAAGTTTGCCGTGCACGTGAGGTGGTTTTTTATCCTCTACAGACACAAAGTTTGTATATTGAACTTCGTCTTTGGTTGTGGCTCCAGTTTCTAAAGGCTAAAGAAGAAAGGCTGCATTTCTGTCAGAAGAGGTGTCTTTTACTGACTTGTGGCTAGTAAGAACTGGCCTCCTTCCTCTCCCCAAGATGCAGAAATCAGCAGCAAAAAAACTCGTATTTTTCCATAAGGATTCCTTCTCAGCAGAGAAAACCATAATATCACTTATTGGCCACTGTGGTAAATGGCTGTACAATTTTTGGGACTTCTTGTCCCAAATGGCAGAGAAGAAAAACAATCTGAGATGCCATTTGAATAACAAGAGTCTTGGAAATTCCTTAGTGGTCTGAGAACAAGATTTGCCAGAGTATTTTTTCCTGTTAATGAATTACAAAATGAAATATTATCTGGGGGGAGGGAGAAATAATTCCTTAAAAAATGCTGTTTCTGCAACATTGAAATTGCTAAGGTAAAGGGCATAGAGTCACAAGAGCATTGCTGCCTGTCACATGGGCTGCAGACTAATAAGCAT
The DNA here is from genome assembly GCA_013401135.1 of Cettia cetti. Taxonomy (NCBI): domain Eukaryota; kingdom Metazoa; phylum Chordata; class Aves; order Passeriformes; family Sylviidae; genus Cettia; species Cettia cetti. Next base: position 66,706 of record VZUI01078741.1, read on the forward strand.
GTTAATATAACATCCTAAGTGGTTGCAGAACTGTCATTAGGGAAAAAAAAAAAAAAAAAAATGTAGCCTCAGAATATTTGTCTAAGTACAGCCCAGGAAAAATAAACCTGGCTGTGTGGGAATGGATTGCCTCGGGCCCAAAGAAACACTGCTCTTGAACAGCTCAGGAGACACAGCAGGTGATTTTGCCTGAACAGTTCAATGCTGTTTCCCTTAGAAGATACTGTGGATCTCTGCAGACATGAATATCATCTGAGTTCTGTAACTGATGAAATCTTCATAGTGGGTGAGTCTGTGTACCATGGGCAGATTCTTGTCTCTGGGAGCCTGGTGTGCAGAAAGGACTGCCTAATTGCAGCAGAGCTTTCGAAACTTGCCTGTCTGCCTCCTCCCACTGTCCTGGGCCACCTATCACCTTTGTAAGGGGGATTAAGCATCACTCTCCATAGGTATTCAATTCCATTCACTACCTTTTTTTTTTACTTAAAAAGGAATGGAGATGTTTTTCTTAAGGGTGCTGTTTGAAGGAATACCTGGCATGTTTGAGTGTACTTGGGGAGCTATTACAGGAATAGGGTGAAAATGCTCTTTCTCTTCTCTGGTGATTTTTTTGTCCCCAAGCAATCTTGTATAGGGATGGCAGAGTTCCTGAAACTCTCTGCTTCTGACTCTCTGTTTTAAGATCAAGCACTATTAATTGAGATATCCACCTTCAAACCAGCAGAAAATCTTCATCTAAATTAAATAGATTTTCAGTTCCCAGGACACTTCCACTTAACAAATCATAGAATATAGATAATAATGGTATGAGTTGCAAAGACAAACATCAGTTTGGGAAGATGACAGATGATATAGTTTTATCCTTACCAAACTCTTAGCCATCGACAATACAATTCAGACAAATACATAAAGATAGAACTTGTACATTAATGTTGCCTCTTTAAAATATTATTTTCTATGGGATGCCCATGTCCTCCCTCCAAGAAAATGCTTTGGACCCTCAGTGATCACTGGGAAGCTGGATCACTGCTGTTCCTAGCAGGCACCCATATCACAGGCCAGAGAAGAGCTGCCCACCTGCTGGCCTCCAGGACTGGGTTGGTCAGAGAATCTGAACTTGTGTGCTAGAGCTGATCACATCCCACACTGTGACTGGCACTCAGAATATTGAAGAACTGCAGCTGGTATGGGATGAGCAGTTAGCCCATCAGATTTTATTAGATGATTGTGCAAGATTTCTTGTAAGGATAATTAGATCTGGGAAAGTTCACTGATGCGTGAGAGAGTAGAAGCTCTATTTTAATCTGCTTTCAAGAAGTTCTTACTGAAGCAAATTCTAAAGGCAAAAGCTGTGTATTTAAAGACAAAAGGATATTGAATTGGTGCCGTCAAAATAATGTATTTTAAACTTTTGCTATTTATAGTTTTAGTTTTAGATTCCAAAACCCCTTATTTATGCTGGTGTTGGTCCTTAAAAGGCTCTATAATATACCAGATAATAGGCTGCTTCTGTTTTAGAAGTGGTTAAAAAGTGGCCATTAGCAGATAACTAGAAACAAATGTGATAAACCTAAGGATAATGGATCTCTTTCCTTGGGGACATAAGTGCTACATATAAAATTAGGAATAGTGTACCCCTAATTTGTTCCCTGAGGAAAAAGCACATACCATCTTATTTAATGTCACAAAATATTGCGAATACGTTAGTAAGTAGATGTGATTAAATTTCTTAGTGCAAATACTTCTTCCCATTGTTTTTCACCAGAGCCTATACTACCTTTTGCATACTGGAACAATTTCCTCTATTTCAGAGCTCTACATCCACCATGTTGCCCTGTGGACCAGCTCTGTCCTTTATTCGGTGTCTGGTGCGGAAGAAGAACATCGGTGGTGAAAGTCTTGAGGACACCAAGTTGTGCCGATGCTTATCAACACTGGACCTTATAGCTCTGGGAGTAGGAAGTACCCTTGGTGCTGGTGTTTATGTCCTTGCTGGAGAAGTAGCCAAATCTGATTCTGGACCCAGCATCGTTGTTTCTTTCCTCATTGCTGCCCTTGCATCTGTGATGGCAGGCCTCTGCTACGCCGAGTTTGGTGCTCGTGTTCCTAAGACTGGTTCTGCATATTTGTACACTTATGTTACAGTAGGTGAACTGTGGGCTTTTATCACTGGCTGGAATCTCGTTTTATCCTATATTATAGGTAAGTTTAAGAACATACACCAGTCCCAGGGGTTTCTGAGACGGCAGATAAAAGATACAGACTTAGGGCTGTTTATCTTTACTGTCACTATGTTTAGCTACTGTTTCTTTTTAGTCCTGCTGAGATGAAATAACCAAAATAATTTGATTAGGTTATTTCCTTCTGTGCATCACCTTTGCAGACAGAGTTTTTGCAAGATAGTTTTGTAACAGTGTGACATATGAACCACATACCCTCTATGAAGATTGTGTCAGAAAATTCAGTGATGATGCACAAGAATAAACAGGATTTATTTGCCATCTGTGGTCAGCAAAAATAATTTCAGTAAAATCAATGAGCTTTTTTTTTTTTCTGAACATACACAGCAAGGGCATTTACAGGGACTTCACTATAGTATCTTACAGGAAAGTCATGGTGTTTAAGTACTAACTTGCTACTATATCCTTGTGCTAATTAAGTGCTGTCCTATCAGGTAATCCCATAAACTACAAAGGTAACCAGATCTGAATAAAATCAATGCAGATAGTGAAATAGCTATTTCAGTGCTTCAGCAGAGATAATATGTTTGGATTAAAAAATTTCTCCTAGAGGAATGTGTTCCAAACATCCATAATATTGTGTATGAGCATGCTTAGCTTTAGATGTATACAGGATAGTTACTGAAATCATTACAAAACTGATGTTCCCCAGTATTGTATTAAAATGTATTTCATGAGAGCAGAGTTATACAAATAAGATTGTTTTTGGCTGTGCACTCTTTTCCACAGGAGAGTATCAATTTTAAATACAGACTCTAGTAACATACATCCTGCTAGTAATATTTTTTTTGCTTTACATAGAGATGGGCAAACTTTCCTTCATGTTCTTTCTTAAAGTGCTTTCTTATGTTACTTTTTATCGTTTAATGTATGTCATATCGTAATTCTAGAAATAAGCTTCTTCCAGGTTCAGGCATAAATGACACAGAAATAATTTCTGCAATTTTTTGGGAATAAACGAGGCAAAAAGTTGTATATTTTGGTTCTAGAAAAACTTGTTACCCTTTAACAAGCAAAATTCTTAAACATTAAAATTCTTCAGCAAAACAAACATCACAGGCTCTGCTTTTTTAAATACAAGTAGCAACAGGCTTAGCTTTGTTTCTTTTTCAATAGAAATAGCTGTATCCCACTGTACAGATGTAAAACTCTAAACATGCATGTGTTTTATGAAGGTACATCAAGTGTAGCCAGAGCCTGGAGTGGCACCTTTGATGAACTTCTTGGAAAACGGATTGGCCATTTCTTCAGTGCCTACTTCAGAATTAATTACTCTGGGCTAGCAGAGTATCCTGACTTCTTCGCTGTATTCCTTATATTACTTTTATCAGGTAAGACAATACATGGCTTAATTTATGGTGGCTGTGATATTTTACAGCTAAAAGTGCTAAACTGTAGAGCTTTGCACCAGAAATACCATAAGAAGTTCAGAGGCACCTTTTGTACTGGCACAATGGCTCTGCTAATTAAATGTAGATAATCAAATTTTCACATGCACTCCCTTCTCTTGAAACTGAGACATGAACTAATCACTTGTCAGTACTTTTTTTATAAAACCCATGATACAGATAGATGGTAACAGGAAAATGACACAGTTCTCTGCGTTTTCATAGTTTTATCACCAGTAAATGCTTTCAGAGTGGCCTGGATGTTAAGCTGTGTAGTTTGGTGATGTGGTCTCCTTAAATTATATATTGTGGTGGGCATTTGTAAGGGGGGTTTTCCATCTAAATTGTTCACTTACTTGGTATATAATAATGTTTCCCCTTTTAATTCTTCAACTGTCTGTCCTAGAGTTTTTTTGACCTAAAGGGCACCCCAAGTTATATGGACCAACAGACCAGTTTGAAACCTGAGTAAACCTTTCCTGTCTACTCTTCCAAGTCCTGGTTTTGTCTTTACTCATGCATCATGCTTTTGAATCACAAACACTGGCACTAGCTGTATGCCATTTGAGGGATCAGAAAGCTCAAAACCACTGCAACTTATTTCCATGTTTGCGTTTAACAATTATTTACCACATGAAATGTTCCTACGGCCACTGGGAGTGAAGGAAAGCAGGAAGTGTATTCTAAAGTGTGCAGTTTGTTTTCAGGCAATACTAAAAGCATTTCAGTATCCAGTAGAGGTCTTACCCATATCTCATATACTTGTCATGTTCAGTCTCTCTTTGGATTGTACCAAAGCAGGAGCTTTTTTTCTCTGGAAAGTGAAAGTACATTACATGCATGTAACCTGTTCTCTTGTTCTGAGTGGGTTTTTTTGACATGGGAAAGCATTTCTGTTTGATCTACTGCCAGGATGAGTGACCAGTGGATCTGAAGATTTATTAGGTCTCTGTGCATAAAAGAATGACTTCCTATACTTAAGAAGTCCTGGGAGTTGACTTGACTAGGTATAGTCCAGCATCCTGCCATTTTTGTGGCTCAGAGTTGCCTATAGAACCAGTTCAGACCCTTAGGAGGATTGGGAATGAATGTGGAATATAAGTGAAGCAGACCTTTCAGTTTCACCCCTTCTAAATAAAGGAGGAAAAAACAACACACTGAAAAGCAGAGCACTGAAACTCCCCAACCCAAAGTATACAGTCCTAGTTTTGATGCTGACATCTTTTCTGTTTTCTCCATTGCCATTGCTGCTTCAGAACATAAGAATTAGAGGTTCTTGAAAAAAGAGGAAATGTTTCCTGTGCTGTTCATCAGGGCTCCTGAGTTTTCATGTGTCCTGTCTTTTCATGCCTACTATCATTCCTTCTTCACTCCTTTCACATTTGTGCTGCAGATTGCCTCTCCAGGTGTGTGTGATAAGAAGCCGAACCCCCAGTGTCTGAACTGGGTGGAATTCCCCACTGCTGAAAGGAGGGGCAGTGGGGATGGCTCAGGACTGTGTAAGCTGAGCATGATACAGTAATTGGATTGTGAGCTGTGTAAAGCTGAATCATAGGAGTAGCAGGTGATGTTTTACAGGAAACATTATGTGCTAAGCACAAGGGAAAGTACATGGGAATTTGGGGTTTGGTTTTTTTTGTTTGGGTTTGTTTTTGTGTTTTTTTTGGTTTTTTGGTTTTTTTGGTTTTTTGTTGTTTGTTTGTTGGTTGTTTTTTTTTTTTTTTTTTTGTGGTGTGTGTGTGTTTTTGACTGATTTTTAGGGTTTTTTGGGGGTTTTTTGTGTTTTCTGTTTTGTTTTGGCTTTTTGGATAACAAAAGACTTTAAAAGTGCACATACTATGATTCACACTGCATTAGGCTGATTGAGATACTGCCATTTCGGGAAAAACTGAGCTGAAGAAAGCATACATCTATTTCAATAAAAATGCCATTGGTGAAGAAAACCTGAGCAGCTTGTAAGATAATTTCTGTGTTCTGATAAGATAGCAAATATCTCATTAGCAGAGTCAGAAACTTTTTAGGTATTAATTTGAGAGGCTTAAAATTTTTAGACTTAATCTCTAAATAATGAGGGAAAGTATGTATGTGATATTAGTGGAAATGCATGGAGTGCAAAGGACCTGTGAAAACTTTCCAATTTTATTTAATTTTTCCTGATCTGCTCACTGCCTGTTCCAGTAAACTGCTAACACTTCAACAGTTAGAATTGTTAAAAATCTAATGATAAAGTAGAATCCCGTTGGAATAACTTTCAGATTGTTGAAATGCCCTACTCTGTAATATAAAGACGTGTATTTTGTATCTGACTGTTTTCTAGAATCTCTATGCATCAGTGTTACAAACAGGATGTGTGCATTTCTTTTAAAGCTTTTATTCATGAACTAGGAAATGGGACTTATTCTGATGGATGTGCCCTGAAAAATGTAGAGTCAATCAGTTACATCGTTAATGTAATGATTGTGCTTCTTTTCTTAATCTGACAGATAATTCTTCTGTAAGGAATATATTCACCAATCTGTTTTTACAAAGCATAGAATTCTTGTAGCTATTTACTCCATGGCATAAAACAAAGATATGGATTGGCACCTCAGAGAAGTAAAAAGTAGCCATTGCTAAAAATACTTAAATACTTAAAAAAGAAGCCTTCTCTTTTGTGGTTTCCCATATATTTGCTTGTTGTCATGCCCTTAAAGAGTCTAGCAAGTTTGTGATAATGCTTTTTTAAAAATCTGGTGATGCTTTTTCAGTATTATTCACAGTACTTGAATATATATAGATATACACACACACACCTTTTACAGATATGCCTTCTTTAAAATGCCATTTTATCAGTATAATAGTTCACATCTATAAAATATTTTTATTTTACAGGTCTTTTATCTTTTGGAGTAAAAGAGTCTGCATGGGTGAATAAAATTTTCACTGCTATTAACATCTTGGTCCTACTCTTCGTTATGATTTCTGGTTTTGTGAAAGGTGAAGTTGACAACTGGAACATAAGTGAAGAATATCTCAGAAACTTTACTGCAGTAACAGAGTAATTTTTTAAAAAATCTCTTTACTTACTCATATTCCACGCAGTTTACTGTTACACATGCCTTATTATAATAAACACTATTAGTGTTTTAATGTTTTGTCACAAACTTCAAAGCGAGATGATAGTTACTTGATTCAGGTATCATTCCTTTTGCTGTTATTTTTCTCTTTATTACAAGCTTAGACATAAAAATTTCATCTCGTGCATTTTGTAAAGCAGACCTCTGTCATGACGAGAACACTTAAACATTTTTTTTCAGAGTTCAAGGGTAGGAGGCTGCATGTATTTATCCTACCAATTATGGGGGGAAAAAATATCTTTCTGCTGTATTTTTGTTTTTTATAGGAACCGCTCATCCTATGAAAATGTGACAAGTATGTACGGGATTGGTGGCTTTATGCCGTACGGTTTCACAGGAACGTTGGCTGGTGCTGCAACCTGTTTTTATGCTTTTGTTGGATTTGACTGCATCGCAACAACTGGTATAGCATTTATATGTGTGTGTGTGTATATATGTTTAACTGGGGAAAGTTTTGCAAAAACACCCCAAAGATCCACAAACAATATAATAATCTGCCTACTCCTCTTACTTCGCATTCTTCCAAACTTCTTTCAGTCAATGTAGAATGAGTCTAAGTTCATTCCTGAACATGGCTTCTTTCTGGGAAGAAGAGGTTCTGTTTATTTCATTCCTGCTCTAAGGAAATTATTGTTGCTTTCTAAGTCTGGAAAGTGCTTAGTATACAATTTTTGTGCTCAAATAATGTTAATCACCCACTCACTTTTACAGTTCTCTGAGATAAGGTGTCTGTCCTAATGGCTGATAGGGAATGAGTACATTGAGTGCATTGAAAGTGTAGGTAAATAACTAAATATTATGGGCTTGGAGTACTCTGAATATACAAGGTATTTTATGACCTTTAATTTACTGCTATTTTAATCCTACTTCTGACAACAAAATACTGAGTTCTGTTCTGTGTGTCTCAGTTTATTTATTACTCAGGTTTTTAAAACTTCTATTACAGATATGATTCCCATGATTTAGATTAATAAATGATTTGCCTTTGATGTTATCCCTTAAAACTGAAGGGGACAACTAGTACAAATTTTTGGTGGGGCATTTTCTTTTCCTTTTTTCAGGAGAAGAGGTCAAGAATCCTCAGAAAGCCATACCCATCGGAATTGTGGTGTCCCTACTTGTCTGCTTCATGGCCTATTGTGGGGTTTCAGCTGCACTGACACTTATGATGCCATACTATCTGCTAGATGAGAAAAGTCCTCTGCCAGTAGCATTTGAATATGTTGGATGGGGTCCTGCTAAATACCTTGTAGCAGTGGGATCCCTCTGTGCTTTGTCTACAAGGTAAAGACATTGCAATACTAATTCTATTTGGAAAAGCTGATGAATAATGTATTACATGCTCATGTGTTCATTTTGAAGGCTCAGTCCATGCAAAGAATTAGCAATAAATATTATAAGCAAGTCTTGAACTTAAGTAGGTCTAGTTGACTGTAGCTGTGTTAATTTAGGTTGCTTTTTTTTTTTTTTTAACTGTACTGTTATTGAACTCTGCCTCTTTGGTAGAAGCTTATTACACTTTTTTTTTTTTTTTTTAAATAAAAGTAAGTATTTTCAAACATATAACCTGCAAGCTACCTTTGTTAACTGACAAAGCAAACCTCAGCCATTTGTCTTGTTTTGCTGTCCATTTCCAGTGACTCAGCAACCTTCTGGGCACTGTGTATTTGCAGGCAACATTGAAGACATGATTAACTAGCTCCACTCCTCATCTTCATTGCCTGTCCCTGTTTTCCTCCACTAGTCAGTATGTCTTCTGACATCATCCCTTCCTGTGGTTTCTGTGTGGGTATTTGAGATGTAGATTATAGCTGCAGGAATATTATAATTTATTCCCCTTTATGAAACTGTGAATGTAACCCTAACATATTATTCTGATTAAAAAGATCAGGGAGGGCACAATATATATTAGTATGTGTTCAAATATATTACACCCCAATTGTAATATGATACAAACAAAGTAGAAAATTGCTTGATACTTGAATTTAGGAATAGAAAAATGCTGATGACAATCTTTTACCTGAGTTTATGTAGGTAAGGAGTCATTCCCATGAGCTTCAGTGGCAAGAACACTGGCTGCCTTTCCACAAAGGAAAACAAGTTGCCTGTGGAACCACTAATACTGACAGCACTCTGACATAGCCCTGTAGGCATTAGCCTGAATATGAGATCATTGACTGTACACAGTGGTTTAAAGGAAGTGAACATTTAGATGCAGGAGGGGATTGAAACATGAAGTAGTTCCAGAAAGACACTAAAAGAAATGTAGGACTGACTGAAGAATGTCACAGTTACACAGTTCATCCTGGGATTATAGTTATTTTCTATATAGTTGTTGTGGTTCCTTCAGATTGAAGGGTTTCATTGATTTTTTTTTTTCCTTTATACTGATGAATAGCAAAAGTTAGATATAAGAAACTAGATTAAAAAAAATAATACTGGAAAACAAAGTGAACTGAGATGGTAAGAATGGCTTTTTAGAAATTTGAACTGTTAATGTCTTTTTCCAGTGTATTCTGAAGAATTATATTTACTCCTGTGGAGAGATTAATCTTTCAATCTGCTGACTAATGTTAGTTTAGAACAAAACAAAGGAAAGTATTTCATACTCCTCAGTTTAGAGGTACAATGAAGAAAAAACATTGGGATGAATCGCTTTTGGTCTTTACAGTTTCCTGTTACTCTGCTATGTCATGAACTTGTTTTGCTAGGGTAAAGGTGTTTGTTAATATTGCCATTAGGTATGCAAATGTACTTAAAGAAGGGTAGGATGAATGAACTTTACAAAGCCAAAACAACAAAAAACTTCCTGGAAGTTTTTGGAATGTACCTTCTTTGCAGAAGGTACACTCATAAGTCAAAATCAGTAAAAACTTCTCTCCTGTCTACCCTTAATACTCATGTCCCACAAGCGTTACTGGATGTACACAGCACCTGTGGTATGTAAGAGCTGTGCCTTCTTTAAGTGATACAGTTGTCTATCTACAGTAAGACAGGAAACTCTTCACGTGGCTAAAAACTTGTGCTTGCTGCAGAGGTTATACTGGCTATGATTCTGCCTTTTGTTTTCTTAATTTAAATTATTTCTCTTTGAGGGAAAGAAACTACCTAATTTAAGAAGTATGTTTAAGAGCTTCAAATTATCAATAGTTTAAAAGCTTTATGTGTTCTAATAACAAAGCTAAATTAACTTCTTCCAAAAAAAAAAGTCTTCGTGCAGCTTACCTAGAGGTGCTTTAATCGAAAGAATTAATCTACCCAAGTACACTTGTATGGTGCTTACTTTGAATTACTGTTAATCAGCAGGCTTACATGGAAATACAGAGTGCAAGGGATGCTGCTTATGCTTATTTGCTGCTGCTGACTGACAGACTTTCTCCAGGAATACTAAATCTTAATTGCATAGTTAGTGTAATCTGGAATATTCCTGGTCCATTAACACCCAAGAACTAAGGTGATGGCAAGAGTGTTATCTAGATAATCTGGATTCTGTCTGATGAAGCAATTTCATTGCCAAAATAATATAATAATAATAGTAAATCAACTTTGCAGTTAAAAAAAAAAATCTATTTATGTCTGATCTGTAGTACCTTGGGCTATGGGGCTTTCTGGTTTTGTCTTACAACCATACATTTTGTTTCTATACATGCCATTAATTAACATTTTTTATCTTGTCCATGAATACAACTCTGCATGAATTGTTTGCTATGTTGCATGTGTTTGCTTTTTACTCAGTCTTCTTGGATCCATTTTCCCAATACCACGTGTAATCTATGCTATGGCGAAGGATGGGTTGCTTTTCAAATGTCTAGCTCAAATCAATTCCAAAACGAAGACCCCACTAGTTGCTACTCTATCGTCTGGTGCAGTAGCAGGTGAGACTAAGAGTTGATCCTTGTAAAGAAAGATGCACTGCTAAACACCTTGCATATATGGAAATAAACCAGTGTTCTGCAGCTTTGATTTGCTTTGGACTGAAATGATCAAATTTGCTTGTTGCTAGGTAGTCTACCAGTAAAGCTATTCTCTACCTCTACAAGGATTTTTACTTGTTGGTTTATCTCAAGTGCTTTCAAAGCCTAGGGTCAAAATAAACAGTAACCCAAAACTAAGAGCATTAGTTGACCAAACAAAATCCCACGAGCAGCAACACAGAGCCTAAGCAAAACGATACCTAAACCCATTAACTCCTCCCAGCTTTCTTTTTGTGTAGTTGGGTTTACCAGTAAAGCATTGTGCTTTGAATAACCTGTACTTGAACTATACATTTTTCTGTTCTAGTCTTCTCGGCTCTATGTTCCCTTTGCCCCGAATTCTGTTTGCCATGGCACGTGATGGTTTACTCTTTAGTTTTCTTGCCAAAGTGAATAAGAGGCAGGCACCAGTTTCTGCCACCTTGACAGCAGGGGTCATCTCTGGTAAGCTCTCAAAGCCCGTGTTACTTAAAACTGAGATTTAAACACTCTATGCACGTGCATGGTACTTTATATTTTTGAAAAGGGCTGCTTGTTAACTTCCCTTGCATGTACAATGGGAATAAAATTACTGAATAATCAATGGGTGTAAGAACTCCAGATCAAGCCAATCATGGTGGTGGTGATGGCCTTAATGTTGCAGAATTCAATTTTTAATTTTTTTTTTATATTAATCCCCTATATGGTGAATAAGCTTGTTACTTAATCTGAGTCCCTCAGGCTGATGCTCTACTGACAGGGCTTCCTTGTCTGATGTAGACCTAATATATTTATCCCATCTATAATGGGGGGAAAATAACTGTCACATTTTTTATTATGAGATATAAGAAAAAAAAAATCACACTTGCAGTAGGATCAACTTTTGTGTAAACTACAAAGATTTTTAAATTGTCTTCGAAAGAAAATAGTTGTTGTATAGGCTTACCAAATTGTGGTTGAAGGACATGTGTGTGTTGGGGGCTTACATGTCTGCAAATATATGTATATACATACATGCCTACATATATTTTTCCAAAAGAGTATTTTGGGAGCTGTTGCCAACTCTTAATGTAAATTCTTAACATACAACCCTTTCACTTTTGTTCATACTTCTTGCAGAGGTATGTATAGCTCTGCCCAAATTTCATTGTCATTTTAGAGGGATATCTAATCACTCAGGAAATCTGGAAGTTTTAGAAGTATTTAGCTCAAAGGCAAACAAATAAGTTTTTTAAGTAATTGAAATATCAAATTAGAACTTTCAGCAACCTTGGCTAAGATTAATCTCAAATAAGAAGTTCAGGAATGAGACTAAAATATTTCTATTTATAGTCAGGTTATCCTCAGATACCACAAGACTGGAACTGCATGCTTGACAGTAATGCAGAAAGGCACAGTCGTTGTCCAGATAGTTCCCACATGAAGCATTATTATCAGTTCCCTTTTCTTTGGTCAGAGTACAAATAGATTGCATAGCATTTCTTTTATTATTTCAATTTTATTTTATTTGAATTTATCTTATTGACATATTCTCCTATAAGAATTGGGAGGTACAGTTTTGTGGGATGAAATCCAGATCTTTATGTGAAATCACAGTAATGATGAGAAGAAAGACTAGTGTATTATCAGTTGGTAAAGGGATTGATGCAGGTATACAGCCCTGCCTGTAGCTCTGCAGCAGCTGACATTGGACTGTTTTTGACATTCTGGGGATTTTGGTGCATCAAAAGCTCATCAGAAAAGAGCTTTATCTACTGCTGGAGAAAGAGTAATTTCTTATTCTATTTTCTTTAAATCCATATTTGGTAATTTGTGGTCATAAATAGTTTTGACAGAATAGTTATGAATTTATGCAACAGCTAATGTTATCTGACTTTACTATGCATTTGTAGCATGAATAATTTTACAGCTGTAAGAAATGTTAAGGAGATGAGATGTTTAATTAAGGTTATCAAGTCAAGACTACAGCTGAGGCAACCTTCATGTGTTATTATGTGACTGACCTTTTCACAGGTGGTAATCACCATGGCAGATGTCTGCACATGGCAAAATGTTTTGGTGTCAGTCCAGTTTCACCATAAATGGACCTACTGCTGTCTCTTAGAGTAGAATTAAGAGAGATGGGGAAAAAAATATTCTGCCTTTTTTTTCGTTTAGTATAGAAGAACTAAGAAGAAACTTGAAGGCATTTTTCATTTTGTTTCTAAAGTTAAAGAATAGCCAGGCTACAGAGTAGTCTTTTGAAGCTGTGATTAAAAATTAAATATAGCTACTGTACATGAGGTTTTAGTACATTCTGTTCTTCCTCAGCTTTGCTCTTTAGAGCGTGAAAAGCAGAGAGGTATTCAAAAATCTATACTGCAAATTGCTTTTTGTATTTAGGAACATCCACTCCCATTAAAGAAAACAGGACCATCTTTCGTAATTGGACTAAGAGACTCCCAGATTACATAAAAGTTCTGTAATCCAGCAGTCTTGTTTTCAGAAAATCACATTTTGCTTCCTCCTTTAGGATCAAATACCAGGACAGCAGTATGTAGTTATGCAGCTGTCTACAAATACATTAACAATCACAAACCATAAATATTAAATGTAAATATTTTGAATATAGAATAATTTGGGTGTGTATATACACACTGTATAAAGACTACATTTAATAGCTTCTTTTGATGTTAAGACTACTGATGATTCAAAAAATCTGCATCTTAAAACTATTAATAAAACACAAATACTTTAGGAGGCTCTTTGAGTACATGTGTTTCAAATCAATTGGAATTAGCCTTTCATTTACTAATAGCTTCTCCTAATTTCTTTATAAATAATGTGCTTCTGTCTATGCTATAGCATAGACAAAAAAATATATTCCAGAATCTCCAAATGAATGTGGCATTAGCTTTTATAAACACAAGATTTCTATAATTACTTCCACTGTCATGGAAGTTTCTGCCTCTGAGTTCAGTGATCATAAGAATATTAATTCTTGAAAGATGTTACTGGTCGTTCCTGAAGGTAAATTGAAATTGATTTTTAGTAAAATAACCACTAAAAAAACCCCACAAAACTATTTTATTTGAGACAACTCCTGAAAGCCCTCTTCACACAGAGCTCTTTCCCAGCTCAGCAGAAATTTTACATCACAATAACTTTCTCTCAGTTTGGCAGTGGGATCCATCCTTTCAGCTTCGGTGAGATTCTGCTGCAGGATCTGAACTTCATTCAATAAAAATATATTTTTAATACGGCTCAAATTCAACATTACGTGTGCAAATACTTATATCCGAGTAAGTCCAATATAAGCTTGATTGTGCAGCATGACTGTATGACTCATCAGTGCCTATCAGATTGAGATTCCCAACTGTGGGGAATTAGGTTTGCAATGATACCAGTAGCTTAAAAGTTGTGATTTTAAGGATTATCATGATTTCACTCATATTGCTGCCAGTAAAACAGTAAGTTTCACTGTGGACAGATTTTAAAATCTTTGCTTAATATATCTTTAATATTGATCTTGGCACTTATGGTTAGACTTGATGATTTTAATTTTCTTCCCCAGTGTGAATGATTCTACAATTCTATGTCAGTCTCATGGAATTTTTTCCATTTCTCTTCTTTTTTAGCTGTAATGGCATTCCTGTTTGACCTAAAGGCTTTAGTGGACATGATGTCTATTGGCACACTTCTTGCTTATTCACTTGTAGCAACCTGTGTCCTCATCCTTAGGTGAGCCAAAAACATCCTTTGTGTTATACTGTGGGGTTTTTTTGGGTTGGACAGTAAATAAACAGAAGTCATATTTACAAGACATGATTTTTGCTAGATAGCCAGTAGCTGTAAGCATATAAATGGTTTTTAAGAAGCAGTGACTCCTCAAAGAAAACAATGGTGTATTGCTACCTAAGTACAGCAGTGAGTTGGGTTAAAGCTTCTGGTGAAATCTAGACACCTTTGCTTTTCCAGAAGAAGTATTGGTCCAAGAATTAGTCCCAAAGGTCCTAAATATAAGCTTGAATGCAGAACTCAGTGAGTGATACTTGTATATGAGTACTATCTATGCTGTATATCAGGCATATTGGGGATTGTATGTGAAAGGGGTAGATGTTCTAGGTGGTTCATAGGATGAACAAATTCAAATAGTTGCTTTGTATTATCCTAGTCAGAAAAGTGTTTTAAGATGTGGCATCCCTAGATGAGAGTGCAAACATTATCTATCAATGAGTTTTACTTCTCAGTAAAACTCTGGTATCAGTAATGTTTGTAAAGCCATGAAATTATATATTGCTAGCTACAGCTCTTTTTATTATGTATTGCTCCTTTTATTTTAAAAAGTCAGCCTTTATTACTTAAGCTAAATAATTAACTTTGAAAAGTGTAACAGCTTAAATTCAGCTCAAATTCATTGTTGCAATAATTTACACTTTAAAAGAGAAGCCTATTCTATTTTAAAAAGACCCATTTACCATACATATTTCTAAAAATACACTTAAAAGCTAACAAAGCAGATGTAAATTTTTGGTTAATACCAGTTAGAAGCCTCTTATAGTATGGGAAGCAAGTCAGAAACAAGATCCCTTATTCTTTCCTTGCTGTTGACTACCAGACCCTTTCTTTCTGTACCGGATCTGTCATTGTCTGAGCTATTGGTGCATTCAGGTAGCTTAAAAAACTGCCAAAAACCAGTCTCCAAACAAACTAATCCAAAAACTGAGTTCCCATAGTACTTTTATATATGATAGTGACTAATAATGCTGTTGCAGTGCACTTATAACTCAGGAAATACTAATGCTCTACTGAAAAGAACTTAGTACTTCAGTACATTCCTAGAGCCATATTGCTTCAAATCTGATAGTATGCTTAGTGGTTTTTTATTACTGTGTTTTATGCATAGGTACCAACCCACCTATGAGGAACCAAAATACTCTCCAGAAAAAGCAGCTTTGGCTGCAGCTGAAAGGGAATCTGCAGTAAGTGAGTCACAGATAAACATGATAGAAGAGAATCGCTTCCGTCTTCAGGCCTTGATTAATCCATCCAGTTTACCAACTGAGCAGACTGCAAATATAGTTAACTTTTTAGTGGGTCTCTTAGGTAAGTATTTGGCTGTCCAAACTCATGTATGCATTAACATTTATAGTGAAATTTTATTAAAGACAGAATTAAAAATTCAATGATAACACGCCTTCTTTCAGTCATACATGTGTTCTGTGCTTTTATCCTTCTTGATGAGTCGATCTAATCTGTAATAGTTTTCTTTTAATTAACCATATTCATAACTGCATGCATGTTGAAGCTATCACTCTTCTTAAAAGTCACTTCCTCTTCAACGCAGGGATTAAGTGACCTATTTCTGTAATTTTGTTTTTCATACAGCTTGCTTGATTTGTGGCCTGAGTGTCCTCATTACATATGGCATTCATTTCATTGCTAACTTGGAGCCCTGGAGTATTGGCCTTCTTGCTTTGTTGGTGATATCCTTCATAGTTACCATTCTCCTCATCCAAAGGCAGCCTCAGAACCAGCAGAAAGTAGCCTTTATGGTGAATACATTATTCCCTATGTTATTCTCTGATGAGAGCTTTGGATGGATTCTAATGAGTGGAAGAGAGAACTTTAAAAGCTAAAAAACAAGTCAGAAACAGATGAGTGTACAATCACTTGTCTGTGTACTCTGCAATCCTTTGGACCTAATACGGAGTATAAGTCCTTTCATTTTGCCATTTCACTTATGTTCTAACATCAGTCATTTAATAGATATAATGTAGTATAGTGATGAGCGTCAAGGAATATGGTGGAGCTGGGGGAGCATTTCAGAATAAGAGAGATAGATATATTATTTTCCAGCTGTAAATACAGGAATTCCTTAGTATATGTCCTGCACAAGCTGGAAGTTTTTTCTATAGCCTTAGAGAATATGTATCAACCATAATGTATTTTAAAAGTTTAAGATCTATAGAAACTGTTGGTTAAACCCAGTGAAAATTCCATACAACAGCAAAAAAAAAAAAAATTCAATTCTGTTAGTGATTACACATTACCTCTAGTTGGTGTTACATAACTGGTGTGACATACAAAAAAAAATTGATAGCAACATGTTAAATATTTCCTTTTAGGTTCCACTATTGCCATTTTTGCCATCATTCAGTATACTGGTAAATATTTACTTGATGGTACAATTAAGTGGAGAGACTTGGGTGAGATTTAGCTTCTGGATGTTACTTGGTACGTACTTCTGTTCATTTCAGTCATTCATACACTAGAATTCATGATTCCCATCTTAGAACATTCTTTTTCTTCAAATATTTGAAAAAATCTCTGTGATTTAGTGAAAGCCAGCTAATATTTCTGAAAAAAAGGAAGAGTATGCTTCAGAAGAAGTATTTATATGCAGTCAATATTAAGAATAAAGTTTTTAGGTAATAGGAAGTATTCCAATAAGCCATTTTTTTTTTCTAGTAAGTATAGCCAAAATTATGTAGAAACCTGCTTGTAACACATTTCTTCCCAGTATATCAGTCTGTCCTCCTTTAGATCTAGGAAATGGTATTAATTTCATCTAGAAATAAATTAGAGCATTTAATTATACAAAAATGATGCATTGCAGTTTCCTGTAGAAACAGGGAAGACCTGAAGCATTAGCTCTGATTCGGATATCCGAAGAAGCAAATTCTTTTGAATTTTGAATTCTTTTGAATTTTGCATTCTTTTGAAAAATCTGTTCAGCCAGAGAGAAATATCTACTTTTTAATGCACTACTTGCCTGAAAACCCCATAAACTTTCTTTTTTCCTTTGGAAGGTTTCCTCATTTACTTTGCTTATGGCATGAGACACAGTGTTGAAGGTCATCGTGGTGAAGGAGATGATGATTCTTGTTCAGAAAATAGTGGGATGCAAGAAAAGAACCCAGTGGATGACCCTGAAAATGCAAATGAAAGGGATCAATTTCTTCCACATGAAAGGACAAGTGAATGTTAAATTCTGCAAACAGACAAATCCTTTAAACCTTCAATTGGCATTTTACTTGCAGACTGAAATTTCAGAAGCTTTCTGCCAACATATGCCTATTGAAAGTGTTTACTACAAGGCCTAATTGATATTTTGGACAAGCTGCTAATCCATTTTCATCATTTCAGAACTGACGGCACAGAGATTAATACTTAAATTAAAAAAAAAAAGCAAAAATTTGGAGACGTTGTTTGAAGTGTCATCCAAAATCACTAGCAATCATCAGATATGAAGAATTTTAGAACTGTCTGCAAGAAGTTCCGAGTATTTGACAATGCACTCTGAACATAAGTGCCTTTCATACCTTCTCTTTATCTTTGGTATGTGTTTTGGTAACAATCTAAATTTTCTTCTTTCTGTTGAAGTACCTCAGAGGACACAAATTCATTCACACAGGCCTGTATGAATGAAAATGTGTTTGCAAAATGAATGGTAATTTTATGGCTTAGATATTTTGAAAAAATTAGAGAAGCCTTTATTTATGTAAAAGGAAGTAATTGCTTATCTTTACTAATCATGACTATTAATCTGTAGTCATGGAGAACTCAAGCAGTGAAGATACTTCAAAGGTTTTTAGTCCCTCTAAAAAGCATTCAAGATTTCTACTTAAGTGCATGTCTTTTCTTTGAAGGATGCTGTGTGTATAGAATAATACAAGAGAAGCTCTTTTGTTTTCTGCGAAATCATCTGGGAAATAATCTGTTGGTTACAGTATTGACAATGGCAATCAGATGTGATTTAGCAAATGTTGTGCTTTTAACTTCAGAAGGGCCAGAATTTCATATGACTACGTAATTTGGTATCTACCTGCAGTATTCATCCACTTTTCCTCCTTACTACTCATTTTTCCCCCTGTTTTCTCCTTTATACATGTTCCAGAACCGATACTGCTGGGATTAGTGTTACACATTGCTTCTCCTGAGAAAAATTAAAGCACAAAATCCCAGCTTTCTTTTCAGATGGTAGCGGAGGTTAAAAAACAGAGGTCTGGACTTTGGGAAAAAACCTTATCAAAAGAGCATTTCCCTGCTTCATTAAGTCTTAAATGTATGTTAGTGTAGCACTTTTTTGTCAGCAAAGCCTACATCCACAAATCCATTCATGTGGATATGATGTTTAAATGCTAATTTATGTAAAGAACCAAACTGGTGTGGCAGTGCTGGATAAACAATTATTTTAATGCTGGTAAAAACAGAAAATGTTCTTCTTTCAGTGTAAAGTCATGTTATCTGTCAAAGGCACACAGGTATTTTTTACACATTTTCTTAGCAAGGAGTAGGTTCAACTCCCGTGAAGGATTCCACAATATAAAATCATTTTGCAAGAATATATTTACAAAAAATCCTTCCCTAGAATAAGAGCTGTCTTGGACTTTGTCATGGAGAGTTGCAATCTGTTGCTGGTACTAACTATTGGTATTAATCTCTTTTATTAGGTATAAGAACTTTAGAAAGTCATTGGGTACTCTTAGTTGCTTCAACTACACAAAGCTTATTTATATGTGTGCATAGTCATTATTAGTCAGTGTCTGAGTGAAAACAGACAAGCCAGAAGTAAGATATTTATGGTAAATTTGATGTACATTTGTATATGCAGTCTTAAAATTCCAGATGCTTTAGTGGGACTCTGCAGAAGCAAAGGACATGCCATGCTAGTCCTTGCACAGGAGAGATGAAAGCAAGAAATCCTTATTTATTTTTTTTTTTCCTCACATTTGCTCCATCTCTGTACTTGCTGGAAGATCAGCTGAAAGCACAAGTCCATTGGAATTAAATCATTATTTTTTAACACAGTTGTTGATATTGTACATTGTTCTGTGCAAACAATAATGGTACGTATTAATACAAAACATCTATTTTTGAAGGTAGCTTACAGGGTTTTTATTTCCTTTGTAGAAAAAAAATCTCATCAACTTAATTTGTGTTTCTGAATAATTCATGTTAGCTGAAGTGATCTTCCTGTGGTATTCTAGTCCTAATTCTGTGGCGGGAAGTTTTATGAGGTAACTTAGATTTCATTGCTTGTTATCATAGATAAAACTATTCTGTTAATAACAGTATGCTTTTTCCTACACAAAAAAAAAAAAAGCTGGTCAGATTCCTGAATCTGTCATATTGTGCTTATGTTGCCAAGTGTTAAAGCCATTTATATTACTTGCTGTTGGAGAACTAGCAGCAATAAATGTCAATAGTAGTGATACAGAGTTACTTATGTATTTAAGTAGGACTTGACCTTTGTCACCCAGAAACTTCAAATGGTACAATGAATTTAGAGGCAAAACTTGGTAAAACTTAAATATATATTCTGTATTTTACTGCATGATACATGTACAAGTCTATTCACCTTTTTCCTAAAATTTATGCAAAAAAAAAAAGTAGTATGTTTAAGAAATATAAGGTATAGTGTTTTCATAGAATTTTCAGTAAGTGCCAATATCAATTTGCCCTAAGCATTCTGAGGTGGTGACAGTGCAGGAAACTTGTGTGGGACTATGCAATTGGGTACGAGGCCTTTGACAGCGAGGCACGTTTTTTACAGTAGGAATTTAATTCACAAGAAGGCTGGAATGTCTTACTTGAGTGCATAAAATAGAAAATGAAAGCACCTTTTTTAATGCTGTTGGGCCCTAATTCTTCCTAGACATGCTGGGAAGTCTGTACGAATTGCAGTATGTTCACTGACAGCACTGAGGTTACTCAGTGTTAAGCAAATAAAAATTTTACAGAAAGAGGGGGTGGCATTTCATACAGTACAGGATCTTAATGTTTGTTTTTAATTTCCTGTACCTTTAGTATTTCTTTCTGGTATATATTTTGAGGACCTCTGCATTTTTAATAGTTGGACCTTTTCAAAGCTAAATATAATGCCTTTACTAGGTGCTGATCTATTTTCCATTTGATCTTTGAAATCAAACTCCTTAACATGAGCTAAGTTGAAAGATTTCTGTGCACAGACATGCAGACATGCATTACAAAGAACCGCATGTGTATATGTCTATATATTTTATTGCCAGTTGGACAAATTCTCTTGTTTTTGTATGTTTTCATGAGCCTTGTGTGAGGTCAACTCCAGCTTCACCAAGTTTAGCTGGAGTCAGAATATGAGGATTTGAATATTTAGGAGAGCTTTTATCTTTTGTGGTACGAGACAGTAAAGCGTGAAATATGTGTTACATATCTTTAAAAACAATTATGTGTGCATCATTTTAGAAAATATGAGCATTCATATCCATCTTTTCTTTTTGTTCATATGTACGTGTTAGTGATTATTTCTGTATTGTATGCTGCTGAGCATTCAAAGTGTAGACAGCATGATTATGATGCAATTTAAACTACAAATTTGTATTTCTTTGAAGTGCTCTACCAGAATGAAATCTTGAATTTTTATGAATGTAAAAATGCTTGTATTTAAGAATATGGTGCTTTTTTCCCCACTTTACAACAGAATTGTTATCAGCAACATTTTTAGTTACTTTAGTTCCAAATTTTAAGGAAATTATATTGCTCCTCCTTTACTGTAAAATGTGCTTTGTGGGATAACAATAGTGCATTTGTTCCATATTTTTTAAATAAAGTTGAATATCACTTGTATGTCCTTCATACAGCAGCCGTAATTTTAATCACAACTATAGTTTTAGTTAACACTAAAAGAGGATAGTGACTTAAAATCAGGAGTATGCCAGATAGCTAATGTCATGACATTACACAAATCATAGCACATTTAAAATAAATGATAACATTTATGCACTGTATAGAGAGAATAGAGAATAACAGCCTTTGATTTGGGTATTTTGTGTTACACTGCCAAACCAGAGATGATGTTAGGTTTGATTTCCAGAGAGGGTGAATAGCCCTCGGCGTTCATGCTCAACTTTCAAGCACCAAGCCTTGTGCTGGTATTCACCAAACCTCAGAGCTGGATGAATAACCTCATTGTTGTCTCCTTGTTCCCTTTTTGTGAAAAAAAAAAAACACCCAAAAAACAACCAAACCAAGTCAACTCACCACAACACTGACAAGAAAACTCCCCCCCAATCCTACAAAAAAAACCCTCAAAAACGCAAACCCCAAAACCTTCCTCAATATTGAATAGTACTGTGAGTATAGCAAGAGAATAAAAACGTGTGTCTGGGTGTATCGGTTTGAAAGCAAAACCAGTGAGAGACTCCAAGTCAGAAGTACAATTTAATAAGAGAAAGAAGAGACAAAGTAGAATAAGGTAAAATAAAATAAATTCAATAGTAGAAAATACTGACAGAGTCAGAATACAACCTGACACCCTGTTGGGGTGGTAGTAGCAGTCCAGATGAGATGGTCTTGTCGAAGTAGTAATCCTGAAGAGAAGGTCTGGTAGCTCTTGTCCTCTGGGAATCCAGTGGGGAAAGGGCCCTGTGCTGTCCCAAACCCTGGATTATATCCATGTGGGAATGCTTGGCTCCTCCCCCTGGGAGGAGCACCTCAC